>JAVTVY010040744.1:0-18151 GCA_036873755.1 Hanleya hanleyi | reverse complement strand
TTTATCTAGAGGCAGACACGAGTTACAATTCAATTCAATTAAATTCAATTCTTTTATTGCTCGACTCTGTCACATATAGAGTATGCCAAATGACATAATAATAACAAAATAATATAAAAGACAACTGATACAGAGATAAAGCCTGTTACTGTGGCATTATCGATTTGTAAAGAAAGAAGATAGAACTAAGTATACTCAGCTGGGTTTGGGATTTATCTGTTCGTTCCTATATATGTACATATTATGTATGTACATTGTTATTCTACCATGCTCTGATGGAGGGTTGAAAAGAATTTCTATATACTTTTCTTTGTCCATTGCTGATGTGGCATTATCCTGTATTTGTAGAAGATCAGATAATGGCTTTCTTTTAATATAAGAGACTAGGACATTCCAAGAAAAAGTGTTTTTCGTCTTCTATGTTTTTGGTACTACAGAGTCTACAGTATCGTTCGTCTCTGGAGATATTATAGTATCGTCCAGTCTATTTCTAGTTTGTGTGTACTTGTGTACTTGTGTAAATTTACTAATTGTTTGTTTATGTTTGATGTTTTCTATTTCGTAAAGGTATGGTTGTAGTGTGTATTTGTGGTAAACTTGTCTGAGGAGTGTGAGCTTGCCAGAATATTGGTTTTGATTCAGATGTCTAAAAAAGTGTGTTTGGTAATTTCTTTCTAGATTCTCTTTCACTTGTTTAAGATTTGCCTTTAGACATTTCTGGGTTAATCCACAATCTGAGAATAATTGTTCTGAGTTTGTAATATTAATGTACTTTTTTGTAGTATTTTCCCAGTTATATTGTGATAGATGATTGTTTATCTAATAGGTATACGCATCTTTTAGTAGTACATTTGTTGTTGTCTGTAGCCTATTTCTGTATTTTAGCGATTTGGCCAGAATGAGGTGTATCAGTGGAAATTGTCCAAGTTCCACACGACAGGCTATATTTGATGCTCGTTTTGGAACTCCAAGGGTCCATTTACAGTATTTCAGTAGAACTTGTTCAAATGGAGTCCTGTCGTAGGTTTTTAGATTTATCCAAAAGTTAACAGATTTATTTAAAAGCTTATCGTCTAGACCCCAGATTTCTGAATTATTTAGAAGTACGGGTGTAATAAGAGAGTGGAATAAATCCGATTTAATTTTTATTGGAAAGTTGCAGTTGTTCGTAGTTTTTTTCCAATTTGAAAAGTGCTTTCAAAGCTTTTTGTTTAAGGTCAACAATTGAGGCTTTGAAGGACCCATTATTTTCAATAATGATTCCCAAGTATGATATTAATGATAATTGTTACAGGCTACAAACCAAGGTTGAAAATAGCATATATATATCTACTATATAGCCCATACTGGCCCACTGGCCAATGTTGAACCTAATGGGAAATTTACTCCTGGTCATTGTAGTATGGGTTGTTTGGTTTTGTTTTTCACATCTCAACGCCTAGAACACGATGGGCAGGGTCCCGAAGCGATTGGTTGATTTTTTTTGAAAAAGTCAATGTGCGCATGCGTAGTGGGTAAATAGCGCTGGGAGGACGTTTTGGGGCCTAGAGGGGTCCCTAGAGGTCCGATTGAGTCGAGTGAGGTATCAATGTGAAGCATACGTGAGGGAGCATCCGACGGGCTGGGTTTGACGTAAAACTGACGTCATTCTGCGCATGCGCAGTAGACAAAGTGTACGGAAATACACGTTTTGGGGCCCAGGTGGGCCACTATTGGGCCGATTGCATCAAGTGAGGTATCATTTGTAAAGCATACGCGAGGGAGCATCCAGCGGGATGGCTGAAACGTGAAACTGACGTCATTCTGCGCATGCGCAGTAGACAAAGTGTATGAAAATAGACGTTTCGGGGTCTAGGTGGGCCACTATTGGGCCGATTGCAGCGAGTGAGGTATCATTGTAAAGCATACGTGAAGGAGCATCCGAAGTAAGGGGTGTGACGTGCAACTGATGTCATTCTGCGCATGCGCAGTGGAGAAAGTGTATGGAAATAGACGTTTTGGGGTCTAGGTGGACCACTAGTGGTCCGATGGAGTCGAGTGAGGTATCAATGTAAAGCATACATGGAGGAGCATGCGCCTGGGCTAGTGTGTTGTTTGTTTTCAACATTCTGCGCATGCGCAGACAGAGAATTTTGAGAAAATGGTATGGAAATAGACGTTCTGGGGTCTAGGCAGGCCACTATTGGTCCGATTGCATCAAGTGAGGTATCATTGTAAAGCATACGCGAAGGAGCGTCCAGCGGGATGGCTGAAACGTGAAACTGATGTCATTCTGCGCATGCGCAGTAGAGAAAGGGTATGGAAATAGACGTTTTCGGACCGAGAGGGGCCACTATTGGGCCGATTGGATCGAGTGAGGTGTCAATGTGAAGCACTCGTGAGAGAGCATCCGACGGTATGGCTGAAATGTGGAACTGACGTCATTCTGCGCATGCGCAGTTGACAAAGTGTGTTTTGGGGTCTAGGTGGGCCACTATTGGTCCGATTGGGTCGAGTGAGGTACCATTGTAAAGCATACTCCTCCTCACTCCTCCTCTTCACTACTACTCCTCCTCACTCCTACTCCCCACTGCTCCTCTTCACTCCTCCTCCTCCTCCTCCTCCTTCCCCCTCCTCACTCCTACTCCTCCTCCTCCTCCTCACTCCTCCTCCTCCTCCTCACTCCTACTCCTCCTCCTCACTCCTCCTCCTCCTCACTCCTCCTCCTCACTCCTACTCCTCCTCCTCACTCCTACTCCTCACTCCTCCTCCTCCTCACTCCTCACTCCTCCTCCCTCACTCCTACTCCTCCTCCCTCCCTCCCTCCCTACTCCTACTCCTCCTCCTCACTCCTACTCCTCCTCCTCCTCCTCCTCCCTCCTACTCCTCCTCCTCATTCCTCCTCCTCCTCTACTCCTCCTCCCTCACTCCTCCCACTCCTCCTCCTCCTCCTCACTCCACTTCAAAATGTTATAATAAGGCGAATAACTGTTGTATATAAGTAGATAACGTTTAGCCGGTTTCTGGCGCAGGAAGCCGGGGAAGCCGATGACGTCACCAAAAAAAAAAAAAAAAAAATAGGTCGGAGGGTCACGGAAGGTCATAAGAGCGAGCAGGTGCATGGGGTCATCCAGAGGACGAATCTATTTTTGGCGCGAGGTTATAGGAGCGAGCAGGTGGCTCGAGGTCGTGGAGAGTTCGAAGCTATTTTGGCGCGGGTCGAACGAAGGGCACAGGAGTCATCGAAGGGTCATCGGAGCGAGCAGGCGCATGGGGTCATCCGGAGTTCGAAGCTATTTTTGGCGCGGGTCGGACGAGGGACACGGAATGGTTTAGGATAAAAGGACGAGCTTTTCGAGCTCATTCACCACTCGCTTTTCGTGGTACACGCATCTATCAGTCGCTACAAGATGATCTCCCTGGCATACAAATTTTCCGCAGAAGTATTTGGAGAGAACGGGGCTGTCTTTCTACGTATTATCGATCACGGCGATGTACCCAACGCGTCTCAACCGAAGTTCATCACATTAACTACGAAGGTATGGGACAACCTCACATTTTACATGCAGACCATCGACTCCTTTCTCGAACGAGGTGTGGACACACCCCAGCCTCTAAGCCTGGACAAAGATGTACATATCAGTCATAATGTATTCAAGGGGAAATCATACGTACACCTCAGGAACTGGGATAAATCTACCACCAACGCAAGGAAGATATTTCCTACGACTAAAGGAATTGCATTGGACGAGGTCTTATGGTCGGAGTTGAAAAAGAAAGCTTGAGGGATAGACGCTCCGCTGAACGAGATGATAGTCGGCATTCAGGTTTGCGCATCGGAAGTCTTCGACGACGACATCTCATCGCCTCCACCGACTCGTACGGTTTGCAGAAGGACGCAACTCCTCGAACATGCCATTAAGAAAGCGTATATCGAAGAACTAGCCCCTACGATCGGTGAAATAAGGAGAGAACACTGCCCCGGATGTGAGATCGACGACCCCAGCCAGGATCATCACGAGTGTATGAAGAACGATCCCGATGAGATGGCGGATTTATACTTTGACGATGCTCTAGAACGTATTGATGAAAATGCGGTCATGAAGAACTTTGAATCCCTTATCGAAAGGCAATCGGAAGTGAACTACACCCCGTGTACCGGATGAAATACCAGTGCGAAGACTGGAGGGAGACGGAACTGAAAACCGACCAATGGAAAAGAGACTTACTGAACTGTATGAAAAACGCAAACAAAAACTAAGCATATAAATTTGCTCGTTCTCTAACCAGTGTACTCTATGTTTTGGTTGGTAACAATACATACTTTATAAACTACCTCGGTTTGTTGTTGATGTTATTTAGTTAGCTGCAAGTTAGCGTTCTCGTCATTAACCGGTGGGATACGTAGATGAGGACAGGCATGGCGTTTAATGCGCGGGTTAACAGAGTTTAAAGCCCTGTGCCCGAGAACACGTGCGATTGATCTCTTTTCGCGGTGTTTACGACTACCATATGAAAATATCTTATTTTTCAAACTATATTATAAATATGCGAACCGTGTATTTTCCGTTTATTCCCAAATCGAACATCGAGCGGTATGGATCAATACCAGAGAAAGCTCGTCATACTTAAAGTTCTTTCTATAGGGGCTATATTGCTCCTACTTATACCACTCATCGGATTAACTACGAAACGAACACCCTGTCCTTCATGCGCGTACCACACAGGCAAAGATACGCCGCGTGTTTTCGAAATACCATCGGGCGATATAACCATCATTCCCAACAGAACGCTATGTACACCGATGCAGCAAGTTATTATCGACGAACATTTCCGGGCTACTGTTTGTATCTACGCCAAGTTATTGAGGGTTGATCTGCGTTATTTTATCAACGACAAAGCCACTATAAAGGGCATGGTCTTGAACTACATGCAGTGGACATTACTCAAAGCTCGAACCCGTCTCATCGATACAGCTATTCATAACCTGCTAGAAAAGAAAATTTAACGATGGATTGGAATCAAATGGTGAATGCCGTCACCTCTTTACACGCCTACAAATCTATCACCCATAGCATGTTAGATGACGGCGTAGTAAATAGAGGCCGCCTAATTTTGCTACATATCTATACATATTCAGTGTGTCAGAATGTTTCCGATACGTTGAAAGTTGAAATTTGGGATTACTATATAACGCTATTCCAACGCCTAAGGAGACAGTTGACTGCGAGTCAGTCGAATGGATAAGTACATCGTCGTAAACAGCGACGACTCCAAGACGCTTTTCCCCGAGAATCGACCAAAAATTTCGCGTCAGTTTGAATAAAAGCATCCATTTTGACGAGTCTTGGGTCGTAGCCTTAGCAGAAATATTTATCCAGAGACAACCGCAGGTTAAATCACGATCTCTTCTACGCCTGTGTTGTAATATATGCGAAGATTCCTTCGTAGGCGAGACGAAAGTACCTCTACTACGCTACGTCGAGGCCTCCGGACGCCGTATTACCTACCCATCATTTTAAGCGACGTACGCTATCTAGAAATCGATATAACCGACGAACAAGGTAAACCGGCGACATTTCTCACCGAATCCGTCATCGTAACGCTTCACGTAAAACAGCTATGACCGGGAGACCGTTGTACATCCCCGATGTGAATAAATGGATCAGATTTTATCGGAACGAAGCAAAGTCTGTCCATAAGCTCTCGACGTATTTTAAGAAGCAGAAAGGTGGAGGACTCGGCGGTAAGACGGGTGAATCCTGCATTATTCCCATCGATCCTCATTCTAAAAACGTCAGCGAGAAGAAATTCAAAACGCCGGCTATTCAGCTTACGGCTCCCTCTCAACAAGTGATCGAACAAGCCAAGTCCGAAGTCTCGAGAAGGCGTCAACAGGAACCCATAAATAGGAAGCGTTCTCTTCCTACCGTCAGTTCATCCACCGATAAACGGAGAGCGCGGACCAAAAGATCGCATCTCTTCGAGTTATAGCATGGCACTCCTCACCGACAAAGGGTTCACCGACGGTCAACCTAGCGAATTATCGTTGTTCTCATTACCCCCTACGCAAACAGTGGTTGAAAGTCGCTATGTTATCGACGTTCGACCGCCTTCTCAAATCTCCGAAGATGCACCCATCGAATTCCTGATATCCGGTCAAGGCTCGGATTACGTCGACTTGAAATCCACCAGACTCTACGATAAGGCTAAAATAACCCACAGAGATGGCACACCTTTGATCAAGGACGAAAAATGCGGCCCTATCAATTTACTCCTTCAAACTATGTGGTCTCAAATAGACGTCATCATGGCGGGGTAAGCTTAAGACGGTCATGGACAACAGTTACCGCTATAAAGCCTACATTCAAACGCTAATGAATTTCGGTGAAAACGCTAAAACCACTCAGCTAGTACCCCAACTATATGTAGCCGACGCGGGTATTAATTTGGATACCACGGATGCCGCAACAGGTCAAAATGTCGGATTTACACAGAGAAGGAAATTCATCGCGGAGAGTAATGTATTCGAAATGGAAGGAAACTTCATGCAAAATGTTTTCAAACAACAGCGTTACTTGCTGAATAACGTGGACGTATACATCAAAATGCATCGCTCCACACCGCAGTTCACCATGGTGTCGGGCGAGGAAAACCCGGCGTATAAACTGGTGATACAAGATATCAGCCTGAAAGTCGAGAAAGTTCGCGTAAACCCCGGCGTGATTTTAGGACACGCCAAGGCCTTAGAAAATACATCGGCCAAATATCCGTACGTGAGAACGGAGACCAAAACGGCTTTCTTAGCCACGGGACAGACCCTCTTCCGCTGAGATAATATGTTTTTATCCGTCTACCCCAGCAGACTGGTGATAGGATTCGTATCGTCCAAAGCCGTCGCCGTGGATTATAAGAAGAACCCCCTAAACTTTCAACACTTCAAACTGGGCAATCTCTCGGTGAATATTGACGGCGTAACGACTCCGGGTCATTTCCTGAGAACGCGGTATAACTCGGACTGGAAGAAGAGTTCGTTCTCATCGGCTTACCTGAGTTTGTTCGATAGCATAGGCAACCGGCGATAACTTCGGTAATTCTATAACCTGGTACGATTATCACAACGGCTCTACCCTCTACGCATTCAACCTCGACCCCTCCTACGCCGCAGAAGATCACCTTCAACTCTTGAGACAATGCAACGTACGTCTGGAAGCGACCTTCGACGAACCATTACCCGAAAACGGGAGCTGCATCCCCTATACCGAATTCCCAGCGCTGTTTGAGGTGGATAAGTCTCGCAACATCGTCTCCATTACACCATGAATACGGACGAAGTTCTTTGCATCATCCACAGCGACCGTACGCTCGACGCTTGTGTACGAGGTGTTTACCCGGCTAACAAAATTGCCACGAACACCAGCGGCTTATATCGTGAATACCGACGTAGCGAGTCTCGCCGGGGAACACTGGGTGGTGTTTTATTTCCGCAACCACAGAGGAACATTTTTCGATTCCCTAGGACATCCTCCGGAATATTATTCGAACTATTTTGTCAAATTTCTCGAAAACAATATTAAATGCCGTTATTACAGCGATAGACAGCTTCAAGGAGATAACCCTTTTACTTGCAGTCACTACTGTATATACGTCTTACTTCAGCTTATACGGGGTATATCCATGTCCAGTATCGTTACGGATTTCGATCAAAGCCATTGTCATAACGATTGCTATGTATACAACTTTGTCACGCGGTATTTTTCACATTGTTTAAATAATTCGCTGAACTTGCATTGTTAAACCGCTCGCATTATCCTATCAATATTAATAACGGTTGAGTTACAAGCGTCTAGTCCGTCATTCATAATCCAGCCGTCGTCCATTAGAGAATATCCGCGTCCATAATCCAAAGACCTATTCCATATTCCATATAACAGTATTAGCACCAAATTCAAAAAGACAATCATAGTATACATAAACATAGGCTTGTTTCCTGCAAGAGAGAAGCGGTCAACAGTTTTCAATGATGCCGGCAAGACATCATGATGTTCCAAAAATATAAAATTCGTATCGCTGATCAGTATTCTTAATCCATAATATTCGTTGTAAAGTCGTCATCTAAAGAATGATGTATCTCAGTCACGCTTTGATTGACTGTTCATATGAGTACCATGAGGATCTTGAAGTACATGGGTTCATACGGCCCCTAGCCCCGGGTTAAGCGGAATTAGACACAAGCTATGAAACGTAACGCCATAGATCTTGCACGCTACGCTCGTATTTTGCTATCAGCATGCGATATGTATCGCCAAATTTGAGAAACTTTAAGTGGAGGCGCTTGGTGGAATAGCCCTGTTTTATAAGTTTCTGCAACAATGTTGACGTTGATTAAAATCATCACATTAACACCTGGATCACAGCAAATGCCTACTAATGTGAACTCTGTATACATCATATGCAGGTCCCACTGGAATGGCTTACTATCCAGAAGGGATGATTTTACGATGTAAATTGTAATCACTCTTTTGTGCTAAGTCTGACGAGGAGAATGCCCTTTATTTACATGAAAGTGAGATCTAAATAAGATGTGCCTGTAGGGCTATGCAGCAGTTTCCTTCAAATCAGTGAAAGGTGGATATATATCCTTCACTGCGTCATTTATATAGCGATTATCCACAGCGGAGAAAATGTCTATATGGCGTTTACAGTACGAATGAGAAGGAACGGGCTTTGAGGTGGATCGGTTTTTGAAAGCGCCAGCATATAGTCATATTCGCCAAGAGAACAGATACAGGTCAGCCAACAGGGGTGCACAATTGTACCCATTGGAATACCTATATGCTGCTGATATATTGTGTTGCCAAATTTCACATAGATATTTTTAATGAGAAATTCAAACAACTCTATAAACAAAGAAACATCCCATGAATGATATCTCTTGTATGTAATCGAGCTAAAGAATGCTTTATGGCTTCCGACATTAATATATCTACGATCAGTTTTCTTGAACACGGATACTATTAATGAACTTATACGGTCAATAAGGTCCTGATGAGGGATTGTAGTATAGAGAGTCGAGAAATCCCATGTGGATACATGTCTGTACGGTATGTAACCTTTAGCATCAAGTTCCTCCGTAAGACATTTTGATTTTTTTAATATCCACATACATTCAACGCCAGAGTTTTTAGAAATAGTGGCGCAATACCTTTCCTAAAATGCTTTTACCTCCTGAAGGGCCCTCGTCAATAGGGTTGAAAGAAGCTTGGTGGTGCAGCTTCTAGAACCAGCTATGAATCTAGCTTTGTATGGTGATTTATGCATTTTGGGAGTCCAGTATATTTTGGTATGTCGTTATGATTGGTTGGAAGACAAATACCTCTTTCCCTGAGAAACTTTTTGTGATTGTTAAATAAATCTTCCAGAGTAAATGCAGTTTGGGAGTAAGTAGATGTATTTGATAAAGATATGTCTACATTCAATTCTTTAACCAGCACCTGGTAATAGTAATATTTACATATGAATATTATATTATTCGGAGCTTTGTCTGCTGGGACTATGACGAATTTACTCTGGAGATTGCTAGAACTTCTTGCGAATTGAGGTTTCTCAGTACTTGTTTTGCTTGGGGAAGAGTACTTCTGTCAATATGGCGGATTGTTTCAACGACCTTGCTCTTGGTGAGGTCCAGCCAAACAGCGAGTACTGTAGGTTCAACTTTTTCTCGCTTAGACCAATCAATAACGTACTGTTCTAATGCAGCTAATGCGTACTAACGCGTACTGTCGACCCAGCATCAACTTCCCACAAATGCCAGCATATATAGTGTAATGAATCCACTCTAAATAATTCGCCACGGCTTATTGGCTCCAGGTGTAGGTGTAATAATGAAGAATCCACTCGTAATCGGACTTCACCAGCGGGAAGGTACATATTCTGCCATGTTCGATGGGGCGGGTATCAGTAAAAGTATCACATCCAACTTACACACCATACGGAATCACCCCAAATTAACAGGCATTCGGTCCTGTATCAGCATTAACTGATCTGCTTCAACCTTCCCTTATGAATGAACCAAGAAAATCCGTATTAAAGTATATGATGTTTATTCATAATCCCAAATGATCTGGCGAATATATTGAACACGATCTAAATGCAAGCTCATTAACTTGCATTCATAGAGGACGTAGTGGGAGCCAGCTGCATGCATTAGCATAGGTATGATGGTAACCACAGTGTATCCATATAATTGCTGCCCATTCTCATATAAACCTCAATTTACTCAATGGTAATATATTGGGTTTATATACTACTTCAATAATACGATACTGTTATAACCCAGTAATCACAGGGTTGTTCTACCAATAGATGCTTACCCTACTAATGCTGAGCGTGAACTGGCCCCCATTGCTCCAGTGTCATATTTATAGGCTTTGCCTGAAGCACCACGTGACTACATTAACCAATCAGAATACAGCAAAGTTGCTAGGGCACTATTTTTCGGCAAGAGAAAATCGCTAATAATTAGCTTAATCAATAGTACAAATGTGAGCTCACCTTGAGCTTACCAATTAATTTAGGCAAGGTAACTATATATACAAAAATATCACATAAAATATCTGGTAAAAGTATGAAGCTCACAACCAAACACTCGTAGATCCATGTTGAGAGATAGGTTTGTGACAAGTCCACATTCAACATCAACTTCTGCAACAATTATACAGTTTTATCAGGAGCTATAAGTGAGCTTCGCCATTATTAGGTTTATTCCAACTAGAAATATGCTGGTACGGGGGCAACTATTTCAAAAAGGGAGTAAGCTCACGACTTCTTGCCAGCGATAAAGCGAAATCTACAACAACATGGCGGCATGTTCAAACATGCTCGCTAGACGAGCCTAAAACTAGAGAAATAACCACAATTACACATAACTTGAATGAGCTCAACATTTATATAGACTCCTAAATAGTCGTAGAATTGGGCCTGGTAATTAATATTACTCACCAGGTTAATTTAATAAGGAGAACAGTGCCCAAATGTTACGTTTCTCTAGCAGACGAAATTTTAGGCAGCGCATGAAGACATACTATACAGCAGTAATGTGGCGCTAAAGAGTTCGCCCGAAAACATTTTCTATAAAATCCAATCACTTCCCGAAAGTAGCCAAACTTCTAAGTCATGCTTGTCTATCAATGAAGAACACTAGAAAAATAGCATGAACATTCTAGAAAATGTATAACTCGTACTACAGCAGGTTCTTGTAAACAACAACAAATGGTCACATGACCAACATTGAACGAAATAGGCCAGACATGGGCGAGACGAAGCCAGAACATGCCATAGAAAACGTAGGTTTATGAAGTAATTCCAGTCTATAAATGTTCAAATGGGTTGTCAGATACACCAATATATAATTTGACACCAGATAGTAAAGTCACAAATGATGTAAGAATGCAGAATATCTAGAACGAGAGTGAAAATCATGAGGAGGATGCAACAACAACATCACAATGTCACACCAGTTCATTACATCCTCCCCTTCTTAATTTCTAAAATTCTCCTGAATTTGTTACCTAAGAATAACACACGCGAGGTAAGTCCATATTGTACAAGGCAAGTCTACTATGCGGGAAGCACCGATCCACAAAATCGCAGTAAGTCCATGCATCACAAGATAAATTGGTGATGCACAGGTAATTCTCACAGTTCTTAAGGCACATGATAGTCCCAGGGAATTAAGGTAAGTCCACAAGATGCAAGGTAAGTCCAGAAGATGAAAATGTACACAGTCCAGAACGCACAAGGTAGTCCCAGGGAATTAAGGTAAGTCCACAAGATGCAAGGTAAGTTGAGATTTGTGAGACACAATTCAAGTCCAACAGATGATAACATTCAGTTCAGGGCTCCAGCCGCAGGGGGATGTTATTTTTGTCCAGCAGATGACAGAGATGATCAAGAGAGGTGTCCCTGCAACTGGTAGCAGCCTCCAACATGTCCACAACTGCGGTTTCAACTTGACCCACTGACCCGAGGGCTATCTTTACCAGGAATTTATATATGTAGATCCGCATTTTCCTTAGGTAGCCAAGGATGTCGTCGCCAGGTTTTGTTTTCCTGGGTTCATCTGTACCTGGTAATAAGAGCATGTTGTACCGATCCAACTGATTGTGGTGGTTCAGACTTGGACCACTAGCTGTGTCCGCGTTATCCAGACTCACAGTGACATAGCTCCAGTAGCTTGACCTCTGCCTTGCATCCATTTCCTTCCATGATGTTGGAGGCCACTTAATCATCTGCATTCCTACCGGTATTTGCACTACCTCATCTCCATCCCAGGCACGTCTTGCAGGTGGGAAGAGGGGCATACATCCATGAGACAGTAGCCTCAACGCTCTGGCTTGCAAGCTGCTGGGTGTAACCGCTGCTCCAGATGGCTGAGGTACGGTTGTGGAAGGTGAAGCATGGGAAGCAGTAGCGCCTTGTTGAACTAGTGGCGGAGTCTCCACCATCCGGGTTGTTAAATCAAATGCAGTGGAAGTATCGGGTGTATGGCATGCAGCAGGATCAGATTTACCCACTGGTGAAACCCCAGAGGTTGATAAGTCGAGCACTGCATCCAGTTCAGCATTGATGACGTCTGGCAGGAAATCAGGCAGGCCTGATGAGCATTCAACAATTCTGGCAGGGCTGATGGCCTCCGTTTGCAAAACATCCAGGTATGAGCCTACTTCGGATTGTGTGTCATGAGTGCCTGATGTTGCCTCCACGTTAATTTCATCACACCTGACTGACCCAACTGGTGACCTGACTTGCATGTTGGCTGGGTATGGGGGATCTGATGACATCCTGGTTATCTTCGTAATCAGTTCCTCATTTAACATAAGTGCCTCTGCTACAAGTCGACGTTCGTGACGTTTATGAGTTATCTCAGTTCCCCTGCCATGAAATTGAGGCACAAACCGAGTCACTGGAAGGGCAGACATCTTCCTTGTTACAGACTGTAAGGCCCTTGGATTTGCAAGGAGACTACCAATCTCAACCTCAACCCATGTTGCTGGTGTTGCTGATACGGATTTGATATTTTTGGAACATCATGTCTTGCCGGCATCATTGAAAACTGTTGACCGCTTCTCTCTTGCAGGAAACAAGCCTATGTTTATGTATACTATGATTGTCTTTTTGAAGTTGGTGCTAATACTGTTATGTGGAAAATGGAATAGGTCTTTGGATTATGGACGCGGATATTCTCTAATGGACGACGGCTGGATTATGAATGACGGACTAGACGCTTGTAATTCTACCCGGAACCACATCTTGGAAATCGATGGATCAATTTTAGCATCCACCAGGGTCAGCTTTGACACCATATGCGGCTCCCTGATGTCGTACTCCACATTGGTACGCTGTCGCTTGGCTGGTGGTGTTTGAGGCCTAACTCTCTCCAGGGGGGATTGCATATCATAATCCCGGGCCCGTATCAAATTCCAACCTTTGAACCATTCCTCCTTTGACTTTGAGGGATTGGTGCATCTTGACAACCAATTGCGCATCATCCCCCGTGCCCTGGTAGAGATATCCGATGCCCACGTCGGGGGATTGGTGATTTTCATATAATCCTCTGGATTTACAGTGAGCCAGAACCCATTGATCTCGGTCCAAAACCCTGCTGGAAGATCCCTCCCTTCTGCCGGGTGTAACTTCTGTGCATGTAACCTCACATCAACTGTCTTCCGAAAGGTGTTCTGTTCGACACAGTATGGGCATACCACACGTAGGCGATTGTGGGTTGCGCCGACCAGGTGATTCCTGAGCTCCTTCTTGTTTTTCAGCAACAACGGACACAACCAGCACTGTGACATCTTTCTGTAAAAACAATAGAATCCATAAGACATCTGGCATCTTTTCATCTATGTCAAACCAAGCAACAGAAATGAATGACAAATGGCTTCCTCTCTTTCATCTCAATGCCATGATATACTGCAGGAAAACCAGGTAAGTGTAATCATGTTATACTAGGAGTCCCCCCCAGCATACCATCATCCAGAGTTTGCTTGAACTTGCAGCCCCAGACTGCCTCCCCAAAGGACAACCCTTTTTCACCTACAATTCTTAACCATGGTAGACCAAGCTTATAGGGTGATCAGTCCCAAACCCACTGCTACCAAAATAACTCCGGAGTTCCATTTTTAATTCCAGAGAGGTATCCCACCCCTCTTATCTAGATTTGTAGGTGTTCATCCTTGTAGTCCAATAGTTTCTCTGAATCTCAATGATTTACATTTAACCTAGTTTGTTCAAAATCTCTGCAGAAGGGCCTTTCGCCGCTAACCATTAGCTGGCTTCATGGTTACAAACCAGCTTGGTGGCCTTTTACCCCTGTATGGCATAAGCCTATCAATGTGGAAGGCCTTCGCTTGTTGCTTGGGTGACTTCTTAACCAGGTAAGTAATGTCATCAATTTTCCTAAGAATGATGTAAGGCCCCTTCCATTTGGAGGTGAGTTTATGGCACACCCCAACTTTACGAGCTGGGTCGTATAGCCAAACTGGTTGACCTGACTCGAGCTTTCGCTTTTTAGCCCGTAAGTCATAGTGCCGCTTTTGGTATTCCGCATTTTTCTTCATTGCCTTGCGTGCTACCTGATGCGCTTTATACAATGCCTCCTGCAAGTCCAAAACATAAGTGTTCTCACTGATTGCGCCACCAGTACTGTCATGTGGTTGACTTGTGAATGCTTGCATCGGAAGTGTTACCTCCCGTCCGAAAACCATCATATTTGGAGACAGATTTGTGCTTGAATGTTTTGACGCCCTGTAAGCCATCATGACCTGGGACAGGAACTCATCCCATCTCCTTTGCTCCTTTTCACAGTACATAGTCAACATAGAACCTAGTGTCCTGTTGAAGCGTTCTGCATTGCCATTTGCCTGTGGCCGCATGCTAGTAGTCCGAGTTTTATCTATTTGTAGGAGGTCGCTTAGAGCCTTGAACAGGTGAGACTCAAAGTTACTGCCTTGATCAGAATGAATCTGTAAGGGTGTTCCAAATCGGCATATGAATTCATCCACCAATGCCCGTGCCACAGTCCTTGCTTCCTGATCAGGCAAGGGTATGGCTTCTGTCCACTTGGTAAAACAGTCAGTAATGACCAACAGGAACTTATTTCCTTTCCTGGTCAAGGGGAGAGGACCGAGTATATCAAGAGCCAACTTCTCCATTGATGCTCCTACCTGGCACTGACCTAGTGGAGCCCTTCCTTGATCTCTGGGTGTTTTCTTAGCAGTGCACAAATCACATTGCTGGCAGTACCTGTCCACGCCTGCTCTCATAGCAGGCCAATAAAATGCCTGTTGAATCTTACTGAGTGTTTTACTAGCTCCTAAATGTCCAGCTGTTGGAATATCATGATGCAACCGCAGCACATCTTGTTTGCAACCCTCAGGAACAACTAACTGGTAAGTACTGTTCTTCTCGTCAGTGACAAATTCTCTGTATAACATCCCTCCAAGGAGATGCAGTCTGTCCCAGTGCCGCCAAATCGTTTTCAATGACGATGATAGGTGTGATATTGCTGACCACTCTGGTCTACAGTTGGAGTCTTCAAGAGCAATGATGATGGGCCCTATGCTAGGATCCTCCAGCTGCTGCTGTCTGATTGCCTCAGGACTCCAAGAATCAAGAACAAGCTGGTGATCTTTCAAATCATTAGTTGACTTTGGACTACTTCTTGTCGTCACCCGTACTGTCTCAAAGTCATAATCCGAATCACTTTCACCGAGGGCACTCACATTATTTGCTGCTTCACCCACTGTGTCTGCTTCCTCTTGAGCTTCATTACTCGCAGTTTCATGTCGAGCACAGACTTTGGATGGCCGCCTCGATAATGCATCAGCATTCGCGTGACTCCTCCCTGCTCTATGTTTCACTTCAATGTCATATGTTTCCATCCCCTGTAGCCACCGAGCGACTTGCCCAGTAGGGTTGTGCAGACTTTTCATCCAACTTACAGCTGCATTGTCCGTACGCAGCAGAACTTTCTGTCCATATAAGTAAGGGTGGAAATGTTTTAGAGCAGTGACTGCAGCTAAGAGTTCTTTCCGTGTTGTGCAGTAGGATCGTTCATGTTTATTGATCGTTTTGCTCATATATGCTATTACTCTTTGTTCGCCTTCTTGTTCCTGGGATAGCACTGCTCCGACAGCAGTGTCACTGGCATCAGTGTCCAGGATGAATGGATGTCCTGGGAGCGGATATGCTAACACTGGTGACGATGTTAGTGCTGTCTTTAGTTCCTCGAAAGCATTTTGGCAACTTTCTGCCCAATGAAAGTGGGACCCCTTCTCAGTTAGTTTGTGCAAAGGTCTTGCTATTCCTGCAAAGCCTTGAACAAATCGGCGGTAGTAGGAACACAAACCGAGGAAGCTACGCACCTGCTTGACATTTTCAGGTTGTGGCCAGTCATGAATCGCGGATAATTTTTCTGGATCAGTACGTACCCCATCCTCAGATACTACATGTCCCAGAAAATGAACAGACTTTTGGAAGAAGGTACACTTTGATGGCTTCAGTTTGAGATTTGCCTCCTCAAGCCTCTCGAAAACATGCTCAAGTCTACGGAGGATTTCCTGAAATGTTTTACCAGGGACTACGATGTCATCAATGTATACTAGGCATTCCTCCCACTGGAGCCCTCTCAGAACATCCTCCATTAGACGCTCAAATGTGGAGGGAGCATTTGCAAGGCCGAATGGCATAACACAGAACTGGTACAATCCTTGTCTCGTAGCAAATGCTGTCTTCTCCTGATCCTCCGGAGTCATGCCGATCTGCCAGAAGCCTGAGTTTAAATCCATGCAGCAAAACCATTTTGATCCACTAAGAGAGTCCAGACATTCATCCACTCTAGGCAGTGGGTAGGCGTCCTTTATCGTCACATCATTTAGACGTCTATAGTCTAAACAAAATCTAGTTGTCAAATCCTTCTTTTTAATGAGAACGACCGGTGAAGCCCATGGACTTGTGGAAGGTTTGATTACACCACGATCCAACATCTTTGCAACTTCCTGTTTCTCAATTTCCTGTTTAGCAATGGGGAGTCGCCGTGGTGGCTGCCTTATAGGCGCTGCTGTTCCTGTGTTAATTCTATGTTGAACTCTGTCTGTTCTACCAAGGTCACCCGGTGATGCAGAGAACACAGATTGAAATCGTATCAGTAAATTAGAGAATGCTCTACTCTCTTCTGCCGAAAGATAGGTAGTACTTCTCTCCCATATCTGCATCAGATGCTGTGGTAAATCTGTGGATTTGGATTGGACTGACTGAACCTGGTTTGAAGGTACTTCAGAGATTGAACCAGGTTCATCATAACACGATCTGCATATCCCCAACCTGGAATTTGGATACAAGATTATTTCATTTTCACTAAAGTTAACCACTTGCACTGACTGCTCCTGTAGTCCCGTCTGAACAACACCTTGTATCATTCTAATGTTCTGATTCTGCATTAGCTCTTCTGATGGTTCCAAGAGAGCCAATGGAGCCAGATACTCACTCCTAGGTATTTTCACCATTACCCATGCAATAGCATGGGCAGGAACTGTTGACAAATGTTTTATTTGCACCTGACATGTCATCTCTGCTTCACTCCGTATCCAACAGGGTATATCCATTGCCGGTGTTCGTAGTGTCAGCCACTTATAGTCAATAGCATTCATTGCCGGTGTTCGTAGTGTCAGCCACTTATAGTCAATAGCATTCACATGCTTAAGAAGGAAATCTTGTCCAAGGATTGCCTCTACACTGATGTCACAAATCACAAACTCATGGACGTAGTGGTTTTTCCCTAGTAATATTTGAATGTCAACATATCCATAAGACTTCAGTTGTTCACCATTTGCTCCCATAATGTTTACTGTCTTATCATGATGCAAACCTCTCCGTAATGCCACATGCACCTTATCAAAGACCGGTTTGGACAATAAAGATAATGTGGACCCACTATCTATCAGGAAGTTAACCTGCTCTCCTTTGTCAGCTATCCATCCCTTGGCAAAGAGCCCATTGTCCCACTTATCACCTCCAATAGATGCCTGGCCAGAACGTATAGTTCCCTTTTGCACCCCTGATGCCCCCTCTAGACTCTCAGCTATAATTGGTGTATTGTCTTCTATCAAAC
>JAVTVY010040743.1:0-19208 GCA_036873755.1 Hanleya hanleyi | reverse complement strand
CTATTCAAGATATCTACAATTTTCGACTGACCGACCTCCCCCGTCTACGCATCTACGTGGAAGCCATCTTCAACGGTCAAACTACGGCCTTCAAGTTGAATCTGGCGTTTGGTTATGTGCTGCAGCATAAGGAGACAGACCAAGTCCGATACTTTTACCCGAGCAGTAACATCCGGGTATTTGACCAACCGTTTACCATCATTAACCGGGCGTCGCTAGAGACGATGCTGGAGAAACTGGACACCGTGGATCCCTTGGAATGGACCCAACAACAACGCCCCAACACCAAGTGGACAGTGGAGAGGGTCACCAATGTTACGTTCTTCGTGACTAAACTGATCAACCCCCTCGGGTGAACGCGTCACCCGTGCACTGATGAATACCATAACATGCCGTACATACTCTATATGTCTACATGCTGATCGTTGACTTGAGCTCAGTAAACACTTGTACCTAATGTGAATGTGCGTTAAATAATAAAACATGGTATTTGATATTTCAATTTGTTTTGCTGTGAACATATTAAACATGCCCAGGTCGGCTCCCCCAGCCTGGGTATGATGTAACATGAACATTGCTGAACTTGTTGTTATTCACGACAACCGCTATCCGATTGTATAATACAGAACATATGTTGTGTAATACAGGACATATATGGTACAATACAGGACAGATATGGTATAATACAGCACAGATTTGGTATAATACAGGGCAGATCCTGTATAATACAGCACAGATTTGGTATAATACAGAACATATATTGTATAATACAGGACAAATATTGTATAATACAGCACAGATATGATATAATTCAGGACAGATATGGTATAATACAGCACAGATATGGTATAATAGAGGGCAAATATTGTATAATACAGAACATATATTGTATAACAAGGACATATATGGTACAATACTAAATGTGGGAAACATGTGATGTTGAAGAGGAAACGAGAATGAATTAAATAACCGGGTATACCCGTGTGTTTATCAATCATCTGTGAAATGCAGGAATTACAGACTTGATGTAAATAAACAATAATGGCATTGCTGATTCCCAGTGTTCTTTCTACATAAGTATAATATCGCATTAAGCTACTAGACATCAAATTCATCTCATGTAAGCCATCGCATTTGTCAAACTAGTCGTAATTATATGATAACCTTATAAATGTTACTAGTGCACTTCTGTAACTAATAAATCTTGCATGCATCTGATATATTCAAAAGACATCAAAACTGTCATGCCATACACTTCAAATAATATCGCTGGGCAAAACAACGAGACATTAGAGATATACGAATTAGAGGAGTGTGAGCAATAAAAGTGCTTTTCAAATTACATGGGTATACTCGAGTGGTACTTGCTGAAGCAGTCTGGAAACATGGAATTTTATCTATAAATTGTTCACAGGATCCACTTGAATTTTGTTAATTGTCTGACACGGACATTACACGGGGCTTCATCTGGAGCTTAGGAGGTTTAACGGCTTATCATGTTGTTAGCTGAACTAAAGAACAGCTGTTTTCTTGTCGCTCAGAACAAAGTGATTGTAAACTGAATGAGGTACTCAGTTATAATGTTTGCCGGTGAAGTTGGAGACATTCCTTCAAATTACAATTACATATCAGAATATTCCTTATCCCTTCTAGATAAAATATAGCCCTCTTATCCTCATTTATATGTGCACGGTGAGAACGGATGTGAACTCTTCTGTGAATTAAATGGAAACTAATTAATCCAGTGAATTAACTGAAAACGTTAGTATTTTCCACCATTTCAGGCACGTTTTTCAAAATAGTTTTGAAACACATACATACTGGGTTTTCAGACTTAACAACCACAAAGATAGTTATATATGTATGACTTAATTTGATTACTCAATATATTTCATGGAAATGCTTTGTGAGAAAATTCAAAATCGCAACCACGGGACAGCAAAAGACACAATAAATGGTTACAGTTTTGAATTGACCCACAATTCATTTCCTTGAAATACATAGTAATTGGACGTCAGCATACATGTAATATGTCTATCAGTTTGAAAACCCAATGTATGATATTCGCATCTTCATGCATAAGCCGATTTCTTTGTTCACTATAGAAAACGTCGAGAATGACGCCCGCGAAACGAACTGCTATTCCGTCGTTTTCAATATCTAAAACTTTCCCATTTCCCCCAACGACCGAGCTGATCGATACACTGAACTTTTTCCGATATTCGTGACTGTTTTTTAAATCAGGGCGACAGGGAATAATTTATCAGACGAACTTAAGAGTCGAGACATGGTCATATAGTTGATGATGTTGCTGTCTATCTAAACACGTGCTCACGTATTTACATCCCGCCTCTTAACAGTTTAACATATATCAGTGCGCTTGCATATAAAACAATGGAATTTCACACTTTTCTCACCTTAGAAAATATAACAATTATATCTTCCGTAAAATTCAATACCGGTATCAACATCGAGCCCATATTCATTGATTACAGCCGGAATTATATGCGAACTACTTTGTTATGATATGTGAATAGCCCACTCGTCATTGTCCGTAAACCATCCGTGTATTTCCGGAATTGGTTTATCAACTTCTGTGTCTGTGTTTATTGCTTTACGTCATGCTGTTCCTTCTCAAGTGTAACGAAACCCACCAGGCGAGGTCTTCACTGATTACCGCTTTTCTGGGCCAGTTTTGCGGTAATCGAGGGGGAAAATTGTACTAGAGAACAGGGGCTGTGTTCGTCATGTAACCCGCCATTTTCGAGTCATGTGATGTTCTACTTCTTCAAATTTACAGACCTACAATACCTCTTGAATGATACTGAAGTTATTCATATCTGTATCTCTTGTAAGCCCAGGCAACATATGTTTCAGAAGTGGAATGAAAAACCTGTAATTTATCAGATTTCTTGAGTGTGTTCTCTGCCGGATGAAGGCCGAACAGAGTCCGGTAAACTATCGGATATCGCTCCGCGATAATGGAGACACACGATTCGCAAGCCCTCTTATGGATGGCGAAGTGTACGCAAATGGACAGATATGGTATAATACAACACAGATTTGGCATAATACAGGACAGATACTATAATACAGCACAGATTTGGTATAATACAGAACATATATGGTATAATAGAAGACAAATATGGTACAATACAGGACAGATTTGGTATAATACAGATTGGTGATGGTACATGTACATGGACAGGCTACATGGACATGGACAAGAAACATGTACATGGATAGAGTGCATGTACATGAAGAGAGAGAGAATTAAGGTTTAACGTCGCATTCCGCAATATTTCAGCTATATAGCGACATGGACAGAGTGTATGTACATGGACATGAACAGAGTATGTATACATGGACATGAACAGAGTACATTTTTTTTTGGATTGGATAAGAGCAGCCGAGAATACATCTAACGGGTAAGAACGAATATGACAGATGCAGCGCCAAATGGCGGCTTCTGATTGGACAAGAGCCTACTTGTATTGTAAACATACCCAACGCGGCTCCTCTGTCGTGGGTATGATGTACGGGAGGGATAATAAACTATATGAACACGTGTTGGTGTTGTTGTTGTTGTTCTCTCTCCGGTCTATACATGACCCTCTAGACCTGGTTGATAGGGGTTTCCCCTATTTTAGGGGTAAAGTCCGTTTTCCGCTTTTTATGAAAACAAGCCAGTCTGACCCACGAGAGCTTCACACTGATACCCCACACGGTCCATTCGGACCACTATCCAGATGGAAGACGGAGGAACGACGGGAAAAACCCACTGGCCAACTGCGCATGCGCCGATTGGCGCGAGCTCCAATGAAAACAAGCCAGTCTGACCCACGAGAGCTTCACAGTGATGCCCCACACGACGCATTCGGACCAATAGTGGTCCATCTCTATACCAAATACCTTCCTTCACTGTCCCAAAATGCCCACTTTGGCTACAACTCGTATTGATGACGTCACCGATGACGTGACAGATGACGTGAACATCCCTCAAATCGGGATGTACACCCCGAGAACTACAAAATGACACCTCCCACGACGCATTCGAGGCCGAACAGAATCCGGTAAACTATCGGATATCGCTCCGCGATAATGGAGACACACGATTCGCAAGCCATCTTATGGATGGCGAAGTGTACGCAAATGGACATATATGGTATAATACAACACAGATTTGGTATAATACAGGACAGATACTATAATACAGCACAGATTTATATAATACAGAACATATATGGTATAATAGAAGACAAATATGGTACAATACAGGACAGATTTGGTATAATACAGATTGGTGATGGTACATGTACATGGACAGGCTACATGGACATGGACAGGAAACATGTACATGGATAGAGTGCATGTACATGAAGAGAGAGAGAATTAAGGTTTAACGTCGCATTCCGCAATATTTCAGCTATATAGCTACATGGACAGAGTGTATGCACATGGACATGAACAGAGTATGTATACATGGACATGAACAGAGTACATGTTTTTTTTGATTGGATAAGAGCAGCCGAGAATACATCTAACGGGTAAGAACGAATATGACAGATGCAGCGCCAAATGGCGGCTTCTGAGTGGATAAGAGCCTACTTGTATTGTAAACATACCCAACGCGGCTCCTTCATCGTGCGTATGATGTACGGGAGGGATAATAAACTATATGAACACTTGTTGGTGTTGTTGTTTTTGTTCTCTCTCCGGTCTATACATGACCATCTAGACCTGGTTGATGGGGGTTTCCCCTATTTTTGGGGTAAAGTCCGTTTTCCGCTTTTCCACTTTTTATATTTTCGGGGCAAATTCGAAAGTAACATACACGCACTCCCCCACTCTACCTCTGTCGGCAGGCTCCGATAAGCCCCACTAGACGTGGTTGATAGAAGTTTTCCCCTATTGTAGGGGTAAAGTCCGTGCTCCGCTTTTTATATTTTCGGGGACAAATCCCCAATTTATTGGACCCACTCCCCCACCCTACCTCTCTCAGCAGGTCCCGATAAGCCCGGGGGACCGATATTCGAGCTTTTGGACAAGGTTGATAGGAGTTTTCCCCTATTGTAGGGGCAAAGTCCGTGTTCCGTTTTTTATATTTTCGGGACAAATCCTCAATTTACATGCACCCACTCCCCCACCCTACCTCTCTCAGCAGGCCCCGATAAGCCCGGGGATCGATATTCGATCTTTTGGATAGGGTTGATAGGAGTTTTCCTCTATTGTAGGGGTAAAGTCCGTGTTCCGCTTTTTATATTTTCGGGACAAATCCTCAATTTACATGCATCCACTGTCCCATCCTACCTCTGTCGGCAGGCCCCGATAAGTCCCACTAGACGTGGTTGATAGGAGTTTTCACCTATTTTAGGGGTAAAGTCCGTGTTCCGCTTTTTATATTTTCGGGGACAAATCCTCAATTTACATGCACCCACTCCCCCACCCTACCTCTCTCAGCAGGCCCCGATAAACCAGAGACCTCTTTTCCCTCTTTGGGATAAGGTTGATAGGGGTTTTCCTCTATTGTAGGGGTAAAGTCCGTGTTCCGCTTTTTATATTTTCGGGACAAATCCTAAATTTACATACACCCACTCCAAGCAGAACCCGATAAGCCAGGGACCGATATTCGCCCTTTGGGATATGGTTGATAGGGGTTTTCCTCTATTGTAGGGGTAAAGTCCGTGTTCCGCTTTTTATATTTTCGAGATAAATCCTCATTTTACATACACCCACCCATGACTTGCAAAATCAAGTCCCCGACTCAAATGAATGGACGGCATACAAGTCCGTACATGCACTCCTAATTACGTGACCGCCGCATGATGGAAAAACCCCAGATACAAGTCTGTATATGCATTCCATATGGTCCTGGAGGAGCGCTTCACATTGACACCTCACTCGACCCAATCGGTCCATGCAGCGTATTTGAAGTCTGGGGACTAATTTCTGTCCGCGGAGGCAGACCGCATCACCGCCAGACAACATCACTGCGGAGGAATACATGCCCACTGCACTTGACCATCACGTGACCTCCACATGACCTCCACATGAGACGGCGTCCTTTTTGAGACGGCGCACTCTTTTGCCGGTTTTCGCCCGTATATAATGCACTTGACCTCGACGCCAGATTCTTACGCCAGGTCAATAAGACTCGAAATCAATGCTATATACTACTAATATGGAATAGGTCCTTGGATTATGGACGCGGATATTCTTTAATGGCCGACGGCTGAATTATGAATGACGGACCAGGCGCTTGTAATAGTATGAAGTCTCGCTGCTGGACATTGCATTATTTTCATCGGATGGACAACTTAATATATCCAGATGCTCAAGTGAAGTTCTTGTTAAAAAAATTAACAATATTAACACATCAATGGCGTTATCTATTCGAAAATTTAATAGTGACGTCTCATGCACATACTGATTTACCCGGGTTTTTTTGACCGTTTACATTATACTGTTGGCAAAATACCAGGAAATATCACTAAACTAGGTTAAACTATGGGTGACTGATGGATCAACGTTCTGGTGATATGTATTTCAGTCATTTTTGGGATGTGCATATTTGTACTAAATATATATCTGTCACAATAATGAGTTGTTGATCTCCTAGTTTTGCTGGTCAACGCCTTGGTTCCAATCAGTGCATATGGTGATATATAGTCTCTGGTCATTTGTGGTTGACATACATTGGTCTCATAATTCAGGGTTTTTGGTTTGGGTATTTAGCATATCTCGTGATTATGGAAGCCGGATGCGGCCAATCTCGTTTTTTCGCCTTTGATAACGCGCGACGCGAAAAAACGTGAAGACAAGATTTTGTCGAATTTCGCGAGATTTTGCCTTTTTCTCGTCTTTTCGTTTTCTCGTATTTTGATAACGCGCGGCACGAAAACACGGGATTGCAAGGCGAAAAGACGAGAATGCAAGGCGAAAAGACGAGAAAACGAGGGCCAGAAATCTCGTCTTTTCGCCGCGTTTTTTCGTTTTCTCGCGTTATCAAAAGCCGAGAAAACACGAGATTCGACCCGATCTCGTTTTTCCGTTATCAAAAGGCGAAAAAACGAGAAAACGAAAAGACGAAAAACGAGAAAACGAAAAGACGAGAAAACGAAAAGACGAGAAAACGAAAAGAAGAAAAAACGAAAAGACGAGAAAACGAAAAGAGGAGAAAACGAAAAGACGAGATACAATCTCGTCTTTTCATTTTTTCGCGTGGCGTACATAGTGCGCTGGCATCCAATTCTGCGCATGACCGGAAGCACTTGAAGTAGGGGAAGGTGAGTATTTGTGGTTTAAAATTATTAGTTTTCCCAAATTATTGTAGCTCTTAAACTTTTACTAAGTCCACTTTTTCTATCTTTCAGAACCTTTTTGTACTATAACTACAAATGTGTAACACACTGAAATATTTTTAAGATACTGTTAACAAGATTTGTATGATTTAATAAAAAAATTGTGATAGTTATAATAATAAAAAATATCATTATTTTGAGTTCAGCCATCATGCTTTCACTACTTCCATTACCCCATGGTTTCAATGAAGACAAAATAGATATTATTGGGAGATATTTTGTGGAAAATATGATAATATTCACAGTGTTTTTAAAATTCAAATAATTAATTTAATCGGCATGTTTGTTACTTAATTTTGGGAAAACTTTGCCACTTTGCGAAAAAACGAGATTGTATCGAATCGAGATTGTCTCGTCTATTCGTTTTCTCGTTTTTTCGTTTTCTCGTCTTTTCGTTTTCTCGTTTTTTCGTCTTTTCGTTTTCTCGTTTTTTTCGTCTTTTCGTTTTCTCGTCTTTTCGTTTTCTCGTCTTTTCGTTTTCTCGTTTTTTCGTCTTTTCGTTTTCTCGTTTTTTCGCCTTTTGATAACGCGAAAAAACGAAAAAACCAGATCGGGTCGAATCTCGTGTTTTCGTTTTCTCGTTTTTTCGCCTTTTGATAACGCGAGAAAACGAAAAAACGCGGCGAAAAGACGAGATTTCTGGTCCTCGTTTTCTCGTGTTTTCGCCTCGCATTCTCGTCTTTTCGCCTTGCAATCTCGTGTTTTTGTGCCGCGCGTTATCAAAACACGAGAAAACGAAAAGACGAGAAAAAGGCAAAATCTCTCGAAATTCGACACGATCTCGTCTTTTCGTTTTTTCGCGCCGAGCGTTATCATAGGCGAAAAAACGAAAAAAACGAAAAGACGAGATTAGCCGCATCCGGCTTCCGTATAGCGTTAGGAGATATATTCAGTTCATGATAACGTTCAGGGGCCGGTTGTTCGAAGCGCTTTTAGCGCTAATACAGGATTAAATCTGCCTAATCCAAGGTTTAAATTCAATAGTGGTTTGGCGCTAATAGCGGTGTTAGTTGAATCGCTGGTCGAACAATCGGCCCCAGCATAAGATCGAAGCAGGGTTAGGGAGAATGGAGTTAGGTGTTGAGAGAGGTTACAATAAATCTCGTAGGAAGTGGATCAGTATTCACTATAAAACACTGACGGAATCATTTCAAATCTATCCAAAGATGGATTTCAGAAATGCTTACCTACTTAGATCACGGAATGATATATCTTACACCAGGGTTATCTAAATCCCGGGCGAATTCAACTATTCTCATAAAAAGGCTTCGTTCAATCAGTGAAGATATATAACTGGGTGAAACAAATTCACAAATGACGGCCATTGTAATCAAGCATAGGAGCATCATGGAATATTAACGATAAGAGAAATAATATCCACTTATGGCACCATATACGCAGAGAAACAGGTGCGTGATAAAGCGGTCTTCCTCAGAAAATAAACAGTTTTTCTACGCCGTAACTGGGCGAAAGAAAGTATCAAAGACCGTCTCGAACAAGTTGTACATAACCATACAGCAAAAGTCAATTAATGTCAAATTGAAAGATCGGAATTTGCCGTGATTGGCTCGGAGTATACAGGCAAACAGATCGTACGAATTTTGCATTGCGTTACCACTAGATGGCATTTACCTGGTAATAGTAGTAGTTGTGAATCTTACTACAGTTTACCGAGATTATATGAACATCAGCTGTTTGGAAAAATATCGTGAATCTGGTGTTGAAAGGTTTTCTTGGCGTGCAATCTTATCTGGACGATATCATTGTAACGATAAGGAACATTTTGAAAAATTCGAGGGAGTGCTATATAATACATGACAGTGTGACTAACGTCACACGACCTACGAAGTAGGTCTTAGGAGGGGTTAGGACATGTTTTTGCCAATTTCGAGGTTTACAGGTCACCCATGAGCTATTTTCATCAATAGTAGCTCAGAACTTCCTGGTAACAGTCCCCTAATGCACGTTCATGACAAAAATCAGGGTTCTAATGTCAAAGGTTCTCTTTATTTTGCCGGAGAAAGGATTCGGATGGACTCACTCACTCACTCACTCACTCATTACCGGACAATTTGCAAATGAGAGCCTACTTTGTGTTGTTCGCGAGCCAACTCGGAGAAATGACATCCTTAAAGGAGTGACATTACTTTTCGTAGATTTATAATGGATGCGGACGGTCTGCAAACACTCCAAGATTAGATTGAAGAAGTTTTTACGTCATCTTGTCGAGCAGATATGGCCCAACTTCAGTCTCTATTAGGCTTCATAACTTATTACATGAGTAGTGTGATTAACGTCACAGAACCTACGAAGTAGGGTGAGAAAGATGACTTGGGGGTCCAAGCGTAATGTGAAAGGTCACCTAAGTAGGTCAAATTTTTATCAAAATTAAGTCTGCTCAGATTTTGCTGGTAACAGTCCAGTAATACACGTTCGTGCCAAAAATCAAGATTCTAATGTCAACGGTTCTCCTTATTTTGCCGACGAAAGGATTCGGATGGACTGACTGACTCATTACGGGACAATTTGCAAATGAGAGCCTACTTCGTAGGAACGTGCGTTCCTTGTCAATATTGCTAGGAAACTGCTGCTCAAACAAATTGTAGGTGAAAGATGCCAGAAGGAGACTTTCTTGAACGCAGAGCAATCTAGTTGCAGAAAATGTGCTAGCACACTATCACTCAAATAACGAGATCGCGACACGCGCATTGTTGCAGTCAGACTGAAAATTCTAGGCTATCGGCGATTGGCTTAGGGTCAACTAAGATTTTTCAGTTGATCTGCGTTCGTAGAAAACACTTGTCCGATGTTAAGATAGGGGAAAATGTTCCAGCATGTCATATAGTCCTACTCTCGTTGCGCCTTTGTGATGAGGTATAATTCACGTTCGTTAGACCATGGGTCCTCTCGTCCAGGACTGAAATACATATATGCAGACATACATTTTAGAGAATGTATAATTAAGCACACGTAGTAAATCCTCCAATAATTCTCTCACTCTATCAACATTCTCTCACTCTATTAACATTCTCTCACTCTATCAACATTCTCTCACTCTATTAACATTCAATCACCCTCCATTTTAGCCTCGAATTTTGATGTCACTCCAATACAATCGATCACATCCTAACACTGGGAGAAACTACATAGACAATACCATTAAGGAAGTGGGTAACATTTATATCTGATTATTGTCAGGATGACACTTTATTGATAAAGCACATTGATAAGTAACTACAGCAGAGTTTTTGATAACCATGTATTTCCGTGATGACACGAATGATAAATACTTTTACAGTGTACTGTATTGATTTTATGTCAAGTACATGAGTTTCCCATTTCATAATCATTATGTTTATCTATATGAGAAATGATTCCTATCATGAGTAGTGTTTTACACATCTGTCTGTGTAAATTGCTGTTGAAAGCTTTTATTGGGTGGTATCCTATATTGAAGTTCTTATCAGGTAGAGCCGGACTGGGGTGAAACGTGTACACGCACTGAGGTGTAGTAGAGAAAGTGCAGTTTCAGAGGTGCCCATGTGCGAGTAGTAGAGAAAGTGGCTATGTTCGGTCAGGCTACCTGGTAGATTTACCTGTGTGTGCATGTGATTGCGTGCGTGGGTGTGTGTGCGCGTGGGTGTGTGTGCGTGGGTGTGTGCGGGTACGTGTGTGTGGGTGTTTTGTGTGTGTGTGCGTGTGGGTGTTTGTGCGTGCTCGCGCGCGTGTGTGTGAACATTGTGGTTAGCCGTATCTCTTTCAGAAGACATCGAGGCTCTGAAAAGAGTTTTTCTCTGTCGCTGTAAGACAGAACTGGCATTGCCACAGCGTCAAGGTCAATAAAGCAAAAACCATTGTGAGGTCAACGAGCCGTCCTAGTCGAGTAGTGGCGGGTGATAGCAAACCTCTCCATCGAGTCGACTCTGTCGAAGACCGCTTCTTTGAACTCTTCCAGGTTGTGGCGTCGCCCCTTGTTGCCGTCACCATCTGCAAACATGGACCGAACCACTGCAACCCGTAAGTGAATTAACCATGTTCGCATGCTGTAAAATGCGAGTCGCCATTCACTTCCATTGTAAGTATCTTCTAAAATACATAGAATCTATAAAACTTTCAAATGGATCTTTGGGGAGGTATTCCAGTACAATCCTGCAAAGCAAAAGGAAGCAGCATTTAGACTAGAATTTTACCTTGATAAAATAGGTCAAGGTGAGTCAGTAGGCTTCTGACCCTTCCCCAGATGCATATGTGGTATGAATTTACAATGCCTGGCTAAAATCTATCTTGAGATATCGTGTTCACAAGACAGACAGACAGACAGACAGACAGACGGCGATCAATTCTATCCACATTCACTCACACTATTAACATTCAATCACACTCCGATTTACTCTCAAATTTGATGTCACTCCAAACAATTCGATCACATCCTAAAACTGGAAGAAACTACACAGACAATACCATTAAGAAAGTGGGTAACATTTACATCTGATTATTGTCAGGATGACACTTTCTTGATAAAGCACAGTAACATTTACTTGTGTCGGATGGGCCAGTCCAACGACTCTAAACCACGTCCTCAGAATTTCGCACCAAATCGCCAGCAGTAAAATCAAGCGCTCCAAACCACTCGATCACATGAGCTTCCACACCTTTCAGTTTAGAGCACCTGCATTTCCTGCCGGCGATCTGGTGCTAAATTCTATAGACGTGAGTTCGAGTCCCTCCTGGGACTGGCCCATCCGACACAAGTAAATGTTACTGTGCTTTATCAAGAAAGGGTCATCCTGACAATAATCAGATGTGAATGTTACCCACTTTCTTAATGGTATTGTCTGTGTAGTTTCTCCCAATTTTAGGATGTTATCGAATTTATTGGAGTGAATTCAAAATTTGAGAGTAAATCGGAGCGTGATTGAATGTTAATAGAGTGAGTGAATGTTGATAGAGTGATTGAATTATTGAAGGATTTACTACGTTAGCCACAGTGTTCATATTTACCCCTTGGGCAAATTTTGTCGAAGGGTATTGTCGTCGTCACCGTCGTCTGCCTGTCTGTCTGTCTGCCTCTCCATCTTTCTTTTGAACACGATATCTCAAGATGGATTATAGTCAGGCGTTGTAAATTCGTAACACGTATGCATCTCGAGAAGGTTCAGAAGCCTGTTGAAAATGACTCACCTTGACCTATTTTATCAAGGTCAAATTCTAGTCTAAATGCTACTTCCTTCTTATTTCCAGGATTGTAATCGAACACCTCGCCAAAGATACATTTGAAAGTTTTATAGATTCTGTGTGTTTTAGAAGATACTACAGTGGAAGTGGTCAGTCAGTTGATTTACTTCTAAGTTCTATGTTGACACTTTTTCATTTTCCGTGGCACTAATTTCTCCGGTGTATTTAAATGGATGCATTGACATGACTTATTGATAACCATCTATTTCCGTGATGACACGAATGATTTATACTTTTACAGTGTCCTGTATTGACTTTATGTCAAGTACACGAGTTTTTCGCACTTCATCATCTTCATGTTTATCTATATCAGAAATGATTCCTATCATGAGTAGTGTTTTACACGTCTGTCTGTGTGAATTGCTGTTGAAAGCTTTCATTGAAAGAGCCACATCAATAATGTTTCTGTTTTGTTTACAAAGTACGTATTCCAAAATTATGATGGCCGAGAGGGGCCGTCGAGCATCGCCCTTGAAACATTTTGGGCGATATTGCGATGCGATGACACGATATTGCGATATCGCAATATCGCGATATCACAATATCGCGTTATCGCATCGCAATATCGCTCAAAATGTTTCAAGGGCGATGCTCGATGGCCCCTCTCGGCCACCATACATAAGAGACATAACTGGTCGAGGATAGTTCCCATGGCCCACAATCAAGTGGCATGTTATTTGTTGGACTTAGAATTTTTCCAGCAATTTCCACATGTTGTTGGGGCACTGTATTTACCCGTCCAACAATTTAAGAGGTAGAAAAAACCGTCTGAAAATAACGAACTAGCACCGACGGGGATCGAACCCGCCGTTCTTTGCTCCATAGTGAGGCATTTTACCCCTGAGCCACGGAAGCAGCTGAAAGCAACCGTTGGATTTTTTTTAATATACCTAACACAAACCTAACCCTAACCCCAAAACCCTAAACCTAACCCTAACCCGTAACCAGTAATACTGATTTAACACTAATTAGCGCAAATCCTAATTAGACGTAATCATGCTTAAGAGCATTAGTCACGTGATTTCATGGTCTTCAGTCACGTGATTTGGCCTTCAGTCACGTGATTTCATGGCCTAGGCTACTTGATTTTGGGCCATGGGAACTATCCTTAACCGACATGGTAACTCTGCTGTTAGTGGTAGGCTAAGAGCAGTGTATTACAAAACATTTGAGAACCAGTTTTAACTTCTGGTAATGTTACTGTGAAAAAAGAAGCGAATGTTTATTAACCCTTTGCATGCCTTTTATGATTTATCCTGTTATAAAGAACACATTTCAGATGTATTGTACTGGGGAATGGAGGGTTTGGCGAGGTGTGTACGTGTCAAGTGCGGGCCGCGGGAAAGATGTATGCATGCAAAAAGTTAGAAAAGAAAGGAATAAAGAAGAGGAAAGGGGATTGCGATGGCACTAAACGAAAAACAAATTATCCAGAGAGTCAATTCCAGGTTTGTTTTAAGTTGTATCACCTGTTACCAGTTGTGGAAATCCTTTGTAAATGGTTCATTATTATGAGAGTTTCCCAACCGTCATTGTAAGAATATTTGCCCCTGTTCGGTAGTGGGTAGTTGGGGATGACGAAAATCCATAAAATGTATCACTTTTGAGGTAACATCGTATTGTGACTTTGTGCCACGATTGGATATGACAACAGCATCATGACGTCACCAAAGGACTTTGGTTACCTTGACTGTAACCTTGAATATTAATGTTACCTTGAATGTGGATAACTCTAAATACAAAATATTACATTGGAAAGGTTGATTTGTGAGACCGCTCAATTTTGAAGTTCTTGGAATTGATGTTGCTCATTTATTGAGCAGTTTTTAGTTTTTTCGGGCTATCTCTTTTAGTGTTACTGGTCGCTTATTATATCACCACAGACTTGAGCGTCCACTTGCTGTGACCGTGCTGTGACCGTGCTGTGACCGTTCTGTGACCGTGCTGTGACCGTGCTGTGTGACCGTGCTGTGACCGTGCTGTGACCGTGCTGTGACCGTGACCGTGCTGTGACCGTGCTGTGACCGTGTGTGTGACCGTGCTGTGACCGTGCTGTGACCGTGACCGTGCTGTGACCGTGCTGTGACCGTGCTGTGACCGTGACCGTGCTGTGACCGTGCTGTGACCGTGACCGTGCTGTGACCGTGCTGTGACCGTGACCGTGCTGTGACCGTGCTGTGACCGTGCTGTGTGACCGTGCTGTGACCGTGCTGTGACCGTGACCGTGCTGTGCCCGTTCGGAGACTTCCCTATCCTATTTCTTCTAATTATTCAGACAGAAAAACTGAACTTCAGGCATCTGCGGAGACAAATTCTGCTAACATTCTACAAATTTCATTGATTTTTGCAATTTGCTGCCTTTTACTAGTTTTCAAGATTTCACTTTCGCGTTTTCTGTAATTTCTTGCCATTGACATCGATTCATTTCCGAGATATAAAGTTGTTCTCTGGTTTAACAATTTCTTCTATCCATTTTCAAGCCACTGCAAAAATGGAACAACCATGTTGAAATACTTTCCACCGCGGTTGAAATACTTTCCACCGCGGTTGAAATACTTTCCACCGCGGTTGAAATACTTTCCACCGCGGTTGAAATACTTTTTCGATGTTTTTGCTAATTTTTAGTGTTTTCACATGGTTGTTCGATTTTTGCAGTCGCATGAAAATGGATAGAAGAAATTGTTAAAACCAGAAAACAACTTTATATCTCGGAAATGAATCGATGGCAATGGCAAGAAATTACAGAAAACGCGAAAGTGAAATCTTGAAAACTAGTAAAAGACAGAAAATTGCAAAAATCAATACATGGCCCTAACAAGCCACCGTACGTTTGACCTGCAGTCCGTTTCGACTCTCGAACGGAATGCAGCAATCTGCGCTACACAATAACATGTACAGGTAACGTGTCGGCGGAAAATAGATCACCGCATTGTAATATTGTCTCCTGAATCAAAAAGAAAGTTTATAACTCCGGGCAACTTTGATCTCTGTTGTCGAACTAGATTTCGTATATATTCTAGATTAGTTGACTCGAAGTAACAGATTTTCATCGCCGCTTAAATGAACTAACGAAATAACGTTTGGAGATTTGAAGACATCGCATGTAAAATGTGAGTATATATTTCCAGTTTACTGTAATAATCTATAGTGCACATCAACTAAAATGGTGATAACTATACTGTGTATTTACAAGTATTTGATCCATTGTATATCAGACACGGACTTTACCTGATTTTAATGTTAATCAAAGTGTGTTAATCAAACCCACACGGATACAATTTCCGAATAGCTTCAATATGTATCTTCCACGGGCTCACACCGGAGATGCACGATATCGCATAAATGACACGAAAACACAGTCTGGAGTGTGCTTACCCTAAATACTATTGTCTACAAAATATACAGAACTTTGTACAGGTGTGCACATTCACATTGAGTCGTGTACCAGTGGTATACAAAAGGTGTGTATACAAAATTCGTTTGAGAATGTCATTAACACAGAATAAGAACATAGTCCATGTACTGTATTGTATAGGTGTAATCATACAGTATAGCCTTAATCTAGATACAGCATACGGGAAAATGGATGTGGACAAAATCGAGAATTATTTCACCATTCGCACAAGCAATATTTCGACCGTGGAAATATCTTCTATATGTACTTGGTAAACATCGAGATAATTATTAAGACATTCCAAACCAGGACAAAATTATATATACACAATGAAAATTTCAGGCAGTGTTTTCTTATTTATTTTCTGTGTTCCAGCATATCAGTTTATATTGTGATGTTTGTTTTTTGCGTTCAGTCTTTCTGAAGTAATTTTTGCGTCAAAATAAATATGATTCTGATTGTGTATAGCAAGTACACTGGCAGTCACTGTGACTCGCAAGCACAACTCACAAGCCAAAGTCAATTTCAGTGGACTCAGATGTAATAATCACGGATTTAACATATGGTAAAATCCCCAGGACTTTTCGAGAAGTGGATTTGAGAAGGACTGACACGAGCAATCTTGTTGCGGTGGGCGTAAGTGACTTCAATCCAATTACATGAATTTATTCAAGCAAATTTGCCCAGTATAGCAGAAGTCAATCTTTCCCATGCAGAGTTCTTTTTATCTGAAAGGTGCACATGTCGAACGAACTCCTTCCGCTTTTGTTTCATGCGTTATTGTTGTATATGGGGGGGGCGCGTGATTTATCAGCTGTTTCACATTTGTAAACAGAGGTTTCACAATTGTATACTGATTTACATAACCAGCCATTCGATTGGTTAATCACTTTTGTTGAAATATCGTCCTGGGTCGCACGAGATTTGCATGTGGATGTTATCAGATGTTAAAAGATCGTAACAACTGAGTGAAGGATTGAGATTGAGACCACTTATTACCTGTGCACATGTTTGGATACCTACAAAAGTTGTATAATTCCAGGGTAAAATCTGTGGTTTACTTGGTTTCAGTTTAGTTTGACAATTGCATATCACTTATCAGTATCAGTCTCATACAAGTAATTTCCTGCTGCTACACATGCATGAGGGACTGATTCTTGTTCTCTAAGTTCGAAACAGGATATAGACGATGAGTGCGACGGTAGACTGGTGTAATGTATATTTAACTTGCCACATATTAGTTGTAGATTGTCAAAGTTCACGTCCAGAACCGCGTAGATGACTCTGGTGCTCCAGATGAGAAAAGTAGTTTTTGTTCTTATAATATAATGAAATCTCTACTGTACTCGTTTTCTCGTTCTTCTCATATCAGACCGGAATTGTTTTTTGTATATGGGTGAACGATATTCAAACGCCGTAAATCAATCTCATACATTATTTACACATGTTGAGTCAAGTGAGTATATAAAGTATATATTGTAAGCCCACTGCATGGTATTAGATATCCTCGCACCCATTCACATTCACTGGATCGCGTACTGATGGTGCCAATTATGCAAGGGCACACCCGGGTTGCACAGGTGACTAATTGCATGAGCCCCTGGACCGAGTCGTGTGTAATACCATGGAGCCTACTTTTGAGTAGGCTCCATGGTAATACAAACGCGCGACCCCGATAATACATATTCACAATATGTTATTATCAGCTATAAAGTATCTAATGGTTGAATCTGGTTATTGGGGTTATCATGCATCTTCGTAAACCAAGTCCATTCTGCCATAATTTAAGGATACTGAGCCCTACCTGCAGATACTTGTACACACCCTCTAGAATTTGTCTTCATACAGCTAAACGTATCCCTTATATCTGTGGTAATGTGGTAATGTATATATTTTTTGAAGCACATTTCTTAAGTATTTCAAATATATAAACGTGTTCACTGTAAATCTCTACGTTTTTGAAGATATTCGAATTTAAAAAATTAATTTAAGGAAATGAGCCTTCTTTTTTAGATGGCTATTTTATGGTAACTTACATCATGATTTTCTGTAGAAGAAAACTCCAACAGGAAATCCATGTCTCAGTTTTGTCAATTTTGGTCTAGTTCGTATCATATTGACTATTAATTCAACTTCAAAATTCAAAACTGTGAATCGCTCAATTTTGTGAAGAAATATTCTAATGAATGTCAATATTAGAATGAGTTATAGATCAAAATTGATAAAACTGATACACAGATTCTCTGTTGGAGTTGTCTTCTACAGGAAATGAAGATGTAAGTTACGATAAGTTAAATATTTTTTTGAAAATAGCCATTTAAAAAATTAAAATTAAATTTTAAATTATTATTTTTTAAAATCCGAATATCTTTACAACCAACAGGTTTACAGTGAACAAACTTATATATTTGGAATCGTTATATGAAATGCGCTTTCAACAAATGTATACATTATCTTAGTCATGAGGCATACTGTCAGACAAATTCTATGGAAGGTGTGTACAAGTACCTACAGGAGAACTCAGTATCCTTAACTGATTCTACAATAGACTTCGAAACAAATTAGCAGAATATTTCCTGATCCAATTTATACAGTGCACACAGACTAAATTTATCGGAGTATATAAATCATTTTATTAGAGCTCTTATAATAACAAGCGCTGGATGAGCGCAAAGACCTCCGTCGAGGCAACAGGGTCCGTAGCGTAATACATCACTGAATAACATACGGCCGGATGCCAAGCTCAATTTTGCATTTGTTGGACGTTAGCTTCATCAATGGTAATTAATCTGGGATTGAGGGTTCCTCACTAGCATGTCCAGACAGGGATGTGAAGTCACATTCCCAGCAAATAATTTTTGTTTGATTTGACGTGCTTGAAATATTGGGGTATGGAATAGAGTATATTGATGGAAAACCTGGAAAAGTGCTTGAGACATTAGGGCCCATCCCACCCACATCTCCCCATGAGAGGATCCCCTCACCCAAATCAACACGTTAGCGACAGAAATGAGACCCTATGTGCCTAGTTGTACCAACTTGCTTGTGATTTTGTGCTATAGGCCCAACACAGCAACACTTCATATTTTGTATGTGTACAGTATAGCATCATCATTGATGAGAGAATGCTCTTCAAAACACACCTGATTTTACCGACACTTCGTTCTGATCTGTCTCAACATCATATGATGAGGATTCAATGCGCTCGGCATAATTTT
>JAVTVY010040742.1:0-18835 GCA_036873755.1 Hanleya hanleyi | reverse complement strand
GGGGTCAAAGGTCAGTTCCGGTCACCTTTAGCGACGTACACCAATCAGAAGCGAGTATTTCAAATCCGTCACAGAGCTCTCGTCCAACCAGAAGCGAGTATTTTGACCCGGTGCATTATGGGACATATCCAAGATGGCGGTTCCAAAATGGCGGATCCAACATGGCGGCTCCAAAATGGCGGCGTATGAGAGCTTCCGGACATGGACCTGATAGAAGTCTAGAATGGTGGAACATTCGTAAACATTCGGGCACTTTTACATCCGGGGACTTTTACATCCGAAGAGACACGGAAGTGCCCGAACATGATATCAACTAGCGTGCTATAAAAGGGAAGCGGTCTGGCCGTTTCATCAGACACTCTGTCAACCACCAAGATGTTCACTTGTACTACGTGCTCGAAATCATTCACTCGTCTGCATGACTTGCGCCGCCATGAGGCTACCAAGCACGAAGGAACCGCCCGGTATAACTGTACGATATGTACACTGTCGTTTCAGCGCCCGGATCATTTACAGCGCCACACACGTGCACGCCATGAAGTACCCAAGCGTCCATGCGAAGAATGTGGTCGGCTTTTCAAACTGACCAGTCAGTTGCTGCGACACCAACGCACACGACACCCTGTTCCGCAGCCACGTTTGCAGATAGAAGAGCCCGTAGGCATCAATATCGAAACAGGGGGAACTCCCACCCATCGCACGAGGGCCGATGATGATGTCGCCCTAATTCAACAGTCAAATTCGACGACAAGACCTTGGGCCAGATTTTGTACGCGTGGAGGGCAAAGTACACTTCGTGGACGAAGCCATAAATGTTCCCAGCGATCTGTTACACGAAGACCATCCAGTGAGTGACATTTATCGGCGCCATTGGCCCATGATCCGGCACTGTTTCTACCGTCATCGCCCTATTCAAGATATCTACAATTTCCGACTGACCGACCTCGCCCGTCTACGTAGCTACGTAGAAGCCATCTTCAAAGATCAAACTACGGCCTTCAAATTGAATCTGGCGTTTGGTTATGTGCTGCAGCATAAAGAGACAGTCCAAGTCCGATATTTTTACCCGAGCAGTAACATCCGGGTATTTGACCAACCGTTTACCATCATTAACCGAGTGTCGCTAGAGACGATGCTGGAGAAACTGGACACCGTGGATCCCTTGGAATGGGCCCAACAACAACGTCCCAACACCAGGTGGACAGTGGAGAGTGTGACCAATGTTATGTTTTTCGTTACCAAGCTGACCGACCACTCCCATCGGCTGAATGCGTCACTCATGCACTGATGAATACCATAACATGCCGTTCATACTCTATATGTCTACATGTTGATCGTTGACGGTACGGAGGTGACCGAAGAGACACGGATGTTACCGAAGATGTCAAGGCTCGGCCCTCGACTTGGGGATAGTTGAACTGAGTGTGCTAAAAATAGATCACCAGCTAGCGTGCTATAAAAGGGAAGCGGCCTGGCCGTTTCATCAGACACTCTGTCAACCACCAAGATGTTCACTTGTACTACGTGCTCGAAATCATTCACTCGTCTGCACGACTTGCGCCGCCATGAGGCTACCAAGCACGAAGGAACCGCCCGGTATAACTGTACGATATGTACACGGTCATTCAATCGGAAGGATCATTTACTGCGTCATGAGAGGGTACTCCACGCGGGTGCGACGGTACTATGTAATGATTGTGGTCGACTCTTCAAACGACCCAGTCGGTTTAGACAGCACCAACGTTTGATGCATGCCCCGTCTCTACGGTTTGGGCGACAACTTTCCACTAAAGAGGAGCCGCGGAAGGTCAGACCCAGTGAAGATGAACCCGGAGAGACGAACGCCACTGGTGATGCGATGACGAAGAGCCTGCCTATACCCACGGTCCAGGAGGGCCTGGATATCCAGCCGGACCCCTCCGTTACGGTTTCGAGTCATACGCCTGACAACATCGAACATTTTCTGGACGAGCCCATAAATGTTCCTAGCGATCTCTTACAGGGCGCCCATCCAGTGAGTGACATCTATCGGCGCCATTGGTCCATGATACGGCACTGTTTCCACCGTCATCGCCCTATTCAAGATATCTACAATTTCCGACTGACCGACCTCGCCCGTCTACGTAGCTACGTAGAAGCCATCTTCAAAGATCAAACTACGGCCTTCAAATTGAATCTGGCGTTTGGTTATGTGCTGCAGCATAAAGAGACAGTCCAAGTCCGATACTTTTACCCGAGCAGTAACATCCAGGTATTTGAACAACCGTTTACCATCATTAACCGAGTGTCGCTAGAGACGATGCTGGAGAAACTGAACACCGTGGATCCCTTGGAATGGGCCCGGTTGCAACGCCCCAACACCAAGTGGACAGTGGACAGTGGACAGTGTGACCAATGTTACGTTCTTCGTGACCAAGCTGACCGACCAACCCATCGGGTGAATGTATTCACCCAGGCACTGATAGATACTCAGAATGCACAAGCAACTATCTGAGGATATGTTGCCTCAATGGTATCCTGGGCTGCCCGATGATGATTAGAATAAACGGTTCAAAGCGAACATGGCCGAAGATGGAACTTTCTGAAATGAAGACTTCTGATTGGACAAGAATACATCTAACGGACAGGAACGAATATGACAGATGCAAATGGTGGCCTCTGATTGGACAAGTCTTCTTGAATTGTAACACCAAGTGGATAGTGGAGATAATGACCAATGTTGCGTTCTTCGTGGTTAAACTGACCACCACCTCCATCGGATGAAAGTATTCACCCATGCACTGATAGATACTCAGAATGCGCAAACAACTATCTGAGGATATGTTGCCTCAACGGTATCCTGGCCTGCCCGACGATGATTAGAATAAACGGTTCAGATGGCACTTTCTGAAGTGGAGACTTCTGATTGTACAAGAATACATCTAACGGACAGGAACGAATATGAAACATGCAAATGGTGGCCTCTGATTGGATAAGAATCTTCTTGAATTGTAAATATACCCAACGCGGCTCCCCCAGCGTGGGTATGATGTAACATTGGGGAAAATAAACTATATGAAAAAAACTTCTTGTTGTTGTTGTTCTCTCATGTGTCATCCTTGTTGTTGTTGCTGTTGTTGTTCTCTCTCTGGTCTATATCATGGCGTTATGTTAGAGTGTTAAGGTGTAACGACGGGCGTTGACGGGCATCACCGCATTTCGAAGAATTAGTGACAATTCCATGGAATATCAGAGCTTCTGAGCTATTTCACCAGGGCGTTGAAGCATTAAGAATGGTGTTGGTGGGCGTTGCTACAAGATGACACATCACACGGTCCATTTGGACCGCGGATGGTCCTTCTCTACACCAAATAACATCCTTCACTGCTAAAAAAGGCCCACTTTCGCTACAACTTGTACTAATGACGTCACCAATGACGTCACAGATGCTATAAATATCCCTGAAATCAGGGTCTATACTCCGAGAGCTACAACATGATACCCCACACGACGCATTCGCAACGCGGATGGTCCATCTCTACACCAAATACCTTCCTGCACTGCCCCAAAAGGCTCACTTTCGCTAATACTCCTACTGATGACGTCATCGATGACGTCACAGATGCTTCGGACATGCCTCAATTGGGAATGTACACCCCGAGAGCTACAAAATGACACCTCACACGACGCATTCGGACTAAGGATGGTGCATCTCTACACCAAACTCACCCTCACGCACCCACAAAATGTCCACTTTCGCTACTACTCGTACCGATGACGTCATCAATGACGTCACAGATGACGCGGACACCCTCAAATCGGAATGTACACCCCGAGAACTACAAGATGACACCTTCCAGGACGCATTCGAACCGTGAATAGCCCATCTCGACCCCAAATACCTTCATGTACTGCCCGAAAATGTCCACTTTCGCTACTACTCGTACCGATGACGTCACCGATGACGTCACAGATGACGCGAACATCCCTCAAATCGGAATGTACACCCCGAGAACTACAAGATGACACCTTCGAGGACGCATTCGAACCGTGAATAGCCCATCTCGATCCCAAATACCTTCATGTACTGCCCGAAAATGTCCACTTTCGCTACTACTCGTACCGATGACGTCACCGATGACGTCACAGATGACGCGGACATCCCTCAAATCGGAATGTACACCCCGAGAACTACAAGATGACACCTTCCAGGACGCATTCGAACCGTGAATAGCCCATCTCGACCCCAAATACCTTCAGGTACTGCCCGAAAATGGCCACTTTCGCTACTACTCGTACCGATGACGTCACCGATGACGTCACAGATGACGCGAACATCCCTCAAATCGGAGTGTACACCCTGAGAACTACAAGATGACACCTTTCAGGACGCATTCGAACCGTGATTAGCCCATCTCGACCCCAAATAACTTCCTTCGCTGCCCCAAAATGGCCACTTTACTTACTACAACCAACTGCGCATGCGCAGATTAACGCGACATGCATTCAAAAACACACCATTCTGACTCTACCCCACACAAGCTTCACTTTGACACCTCACACGACCCATTCGAACCGTGATTAGCTCATCTCTAACCCAAACACACCCCTACATAGCACCCAAAATGCCTGTTTTCTATACTACGGCCAGACTGCGCATGCGCAGACTATTGAACACGGACGAACCATTAGTGTAGTCAAGTGCTCCTCCACGAGAGCTTCAAAATAAGACCTCACTCGACCCCATTGGACCATGAGTGGCCCACCTAGACTCCAACATGTCCACCCCGTATGGGCCTATACACCCATAGCCATGCAGTATAGGCCTATGGGCCTACCCAGGCCTCGGTGACTTTTTTCAAAAATTTCACCGATTCGCTCCGCAACACTTCCTATCGTGTTCTAAATGACGAGACGAGTAAAACGAGACCCCACAACCCTACCGCAAATGTATAGAAGTGGGTTTCCCAGTAGGATAAACATTGAACCTATACCCCAGTATGGGTCTATATGGGGCTCGGTGACTTTTTTCAAAAATTTCACCGATTCGCACGGGGACACTTCCTATCATGTTCTAAATGACGAGACGAGTAAAACGAGACCCCACAACCCTACCGCAAATGTATAGAAGTACGTTTCCCAGGGGGACAAACATCGATCCTATACCCTCAGTATGGGACTATATGAGGCTATATCGTACTTTTTCAAAAATTTCACCGATTCGCACGGGGACACTTCCTATCATGTTCTAAATGACGAGACGAGTAAAACGAGACCCCACAACCCTACCGCAAATGTATAGAAGTACGTTTCCCAGGGGGACAAACATTGATCCTATACCCTCAGTATGGGACTATATGGGGTTCGGTGACTTTTTCAAAAATTTCACCGATTCGCACGGGGACACTTCCTATCATGTTCTAAATGACGAGACGAGTAAAACGAGACCTCACAACCCTACCGCAAATGTATAGAAGTACGTTTCCCAGGGGGACAAACATCGGTCCTATACCCTCAGTATGGGACTATATGAGGCTATATCGTACTTTTTCAAAAATTTCACCGATTCGCACGGGGACACTTCCTATCATGTTCTAAATGACGAGACGAGTAAAACGAGACCTCACAACCCTACCGCAAATGTATAGAAGTACGTTTCCCAGGATGGTCCTATACCTCCCATACCCCATATAGGCATTTTCCCGTAATTTAGGATAAAGTCCGTATTCCGTATTTTTTCAGGAAAATTTTTACATACACCCACCCTGGAACTAGGGAAAGATAACTCTGTTGATAGACAAGCCCCGTTAAGCCCGGCGACCTATATACCCCTCATACCCCATATAGGCATTTTCCCAGGTTTTTCGATAAAGTCCGTGTTCCGTATTTTTTTTTTTTCAGGAAAAATTTTACATGCACCCACCCAGCCATCAAATACCCCTTCACCTAGGCTTCACGTTGATACCTCACTCGACCCCATTCGACCATTAGGGGCTCCCCTAGATGCCAAAACGTCTATTTTCATACCCTTGGGCCACCGCGCATGCGCAGAATGACCCTAATTCAACCCCACACCCAGTCCATCAGATGCCCCTTCATGAATGCTTCACTTTGATACCTCACTCGATCCCATTGGACCATTAGGGGCTCCCCTAGCTCCAAAAAGGCTATTTTCATGCCCTTGGGCCACCGCGCATGCGCAGAAGGCCGATATGTCAACCCCACACCCAGTCCATCAGATGCCCCTTCACGAATGCTTCACTTTGATACCTCACTCGACCCCATTGGACCATTAGGGCTCCCCTAGCTCCAAAACGTCTATTTCCATACCCTTGGGCCACCGCGCATGCGCAGAATGCCGATATTTCAACCCCACACCCAGCCCATCAGATGCTCCTTCACGAATGCTTCACATCGATACCTCACTCGACCCCATTGGTCCATTAGGGGCTTCCCTAGCTCCAAAACGTCTATTTCCATACCCTTGGGCCTCCGCGCATGCGCAGAATGCCGATAGTTCAACCCCGCGCCCAGCCCATCAGATGACCCTTCATGAATGCTTCACTTTGATACCTCACTCGACCCCATCGGTCAACTAGGGGCTCCCCTAGCTCCAAAACGTCTATTTCCATACCCTTGGGCCACCGCGCATGCGCAGAATGCCGATAGTTCAACCCCACACCCAGCCCATCAGATGCCCCTTCACGAATGTTTCACATCGATACCTCACTCGACCCCATTGGTCCATTAGGGGCTCCCCTAGCTCCAAAACGTCTATTTCCATACCCTTCGGCCACCGCGCATGCGCAGAATGCCGATAGTTCAACCCCACACCCAGCCCATTAGATGCCCCTTCACATAAGCTTCACTTTGATACCTCACTCGACCCCATCGGACCCTTAGGGGCTTCCCTAGCTCCAACACGGCTATTTTCATACCCTTCGGCCACCGCGCATGCGCAGAAGGCCGATAGTTCAACCCCACACCCAGCCCATTAGATGCCCCTTCACATAAGCTTCACTTTGATACCTCACTCGACCCAATCGGACCATTTTATCTAGGGACTACTTTTTCTCCGCGGAAGCTTTTTCCCGAGACCGAATCACCGCCAAAACCACGGCCAAACCGCATCACCGCGCATGAATACATTTTTTTTTTTTTTTTTTTTTTGCCGGAACTTTTTTTTTTTTCTGCCGGAAATATGCACTCATTGACCTTTGGTGTGTGGGTGGGTTCAAAATGGCGGACTGTAAGTAGCCGCCATTTTGAAAAAAAAAATTGCACGGGGTGAGTGGGTGGGTTCAAAATGGCGGCTACTTACAGTCCGCCATTTTGAACCCACCCACACACATATCCACTCAGGCCACGCCCCATTTCGTCTCATTACGCCCCAATACACCCCCAAAACCTCCCCATTTTTTGTTCTGCGCATGCGCAGTGAGGCGCTATCCTTCCGTTTTACTCTTTGTATACTACTCACAACGTTGTCCCAACGTTTGGGACATGTCACAAGTGAAACGGGTCCGAACGTATCTCCAACTTGGAAGTGTTTCAAAATAGTCTAACTCACATTACATGTTTCATCATACCGTCAGATCGCCTGCTAAAGAAACTGAAATAAACGAAACATTCATTAAATTCAACTTTCATCAGTTTTTCCCCTTGTCTTCGATGAAAGTCATACTCAGGAACAAACCAATAATAACCATGCAGACAGGAGGAACATAACTTTCAGACTGCTTGCCCCTCAGGTTAACAATGGCTTATGATAATTTCAGACAGATACATGTTCGGTATTTCATAATCCCTGATGTGAATCCATTTATCGTAGAGTGCAAATTGTTCATGAAAATAATGTGCTTAAGTTTTGTTTGACTATATCAATGATTCACCCTAAACTCGTATATTTAAATTCAGATTAATTTAAGTTGTCGTATTGATCCATTGAAACGACACGACCTAATCCAGCAGACAGGAGGCAGTTCTTAATTGGGGTATTATATTACATGCAAATATCGAAAATAGTTGCTGATTTAAATACGTGTATGTCTATAACCTGTATATGATTTATTATGCTACGCGCGGTAACTATCTCTGGCGCGAGAGTCGGTCGAAATTCCATTCCTCGAATACGGGTCGCAGATGATTATTAAAATCACAGAGGCCTGGACTCGTATTGAGTTGTTGTAACAGTGGGTAACCACATATAGAGCAACCATAATGAGTATGTCCAGAAAATCTCCTGGTGCGCTACATACTGGATGTAGCCTTGATCACATAGAGGACACGTTTGTTGTTTCTTTCAATGCGCGCTCTCATTGGTGCCCCATCAATGTCATTTTTTTATGGCAATCATGCGGTGTATTTTGTTGATATGTATGTTTAACAAGATTACCCTCATCCCGCCCAAACATGGACGGGCATCATTCCCTCACGCCCTACAAAACTTTCTGCACTATCTCCGAAACAAGAGAGATAGAGAGAGAGAGAGAGAGAGAGAGAGAGCGAGAGAGAGAGAGAGAGAGAATTAAGGTTTAACGTCGCGTTCAGCAATATTCTTCGAAACAACTAAACATTAGGAGCTGACACTGCGTGATTTTATAGCGTATTATATTTGTATACCCCTCCTTGAAAAGGATCATGGTTAAATTCAAAATGGCGGCCATTTGTGGTACCAGAAAAGTGGCGTTTTATCTTTTTCTTCGAGATTTTTGCTTTTCTTTGGATAAAAGTGGGCAAGAACAATAATTATTTCCTAATTTACTATGTAGTTTTCTTCGGGGAACGTAGCACAAATAAAACAAAATCGGATAATCTGACCGAAAAATCGGGGAAAAATTCACATTTATTATAGGACGTAACTTTAAGGTCTTCAAAGGGGCCATCTTGCAATTGTATTTTTTGTACTTCCTACTAGAGCCTGACCCCCAAGGTATATTGTGGAAAGCTTTAGACCTCTAGGTCAAAGAGTAAAAAAGTATTTAGTGACGAGAGGTCCTCTCATCTTCCCAGGCCTGGGCAGGCCTCAAATACCCTAGGCCTGGAAGAGTTAAATTACGATTCAAATAATTCAAGTAAATTGGTCAGTCTGTTATCCTCAATACCGACAGATATCTTCGCGATCGCTTAAGACCAGAAATAAATATCTGGAAGCCAGTAGTAATTATATTCTCGTTTGTTTCGCAGAATGATATTTCTGAGTTACGGTTAGATATGTGCGAAAAATGTGTCTAATTCCACGCATCAAACAAATCTGTCCATCTTTTATTCTGTGTTCCTTGGGACATGTCGTCTTTGCGACTCGGTTGTACGTGTTTCAGCTCTGATGTTTCAAACAGCTATCCGGGCCATTATAGTGAAACGGCAGCGCGAGTGAAACATGTCACAACTCTCAAATAGCTGTATCATTGAAACATGTTTTCATGGAAAAATAGGGTGAAGCATGTAGTATTATGAAACATCTGACATATTACCCATCTCAAAATGAAACGTTAAACATGTAACCTCTTTTTAATAACTTAGTAATCCAACACATTAAAAACACACTTTAAAACTTATGCAACGATTTCTCTCAAATAACTTAAGATACAGTCTTCTTTCACCCGAATAAAAGATCTTCTAAAGTAGCTGCTCGATAAAAAGAATCTCTTACAATCTTAAAATCTATACTGTCGATAAGAATATGTTTCACTGTGAGATTTTCGTGGCATGGAATACACCTTGGGACTGGCTCTTTTTTTAGTAAATGTCGTGAGTTAATCGTGTATAGTCTATTCTACATGGCCTGGTCATGGCTTGATCGAAACGTTTCTGGCTGTTCAGTTGAGTATAGCCTACAGCTTTTTTGAACTCATGAAGTTTGTTGTTATTTATAGCATCCCATCAAGATTGAAACAGCTTTCTCACGTAAGTACAGATAGAGGGTCTGAAATCGCTATATGGGATTCCAACAGGACCAACCTCATTATCTAGGGCTGACTTATCCATTCTATCAGCCTCAGTATTACCTTTGGTGCCAACGTGACTAGGCAACAAACAAAACACAATATCAATCTGTTGACCAAATCTACAGTCATATAATTGTAGAATATTCAAGATGGTGGGATGAGTTGAAGTTCCACTTTTAATCGCTTGAATTTTTGACAGGGAATCTGAGAATATGACATTTTTTTCCTTTTAGTGGACCCAATACCTTCCAAAGCCGACAATATAGCTTTTGCTTCTGCAGTGAATATCGAACTTTTACCTGGCAGTCGACAGGTTTTAGTTTTGGAACTAAAAAAAGTAGCACATGCTACTCTCTCACCATCTTTAGAACCATCTGTATAAATAGCCTGATGCGATCTGTATTTTTCTCTCAGCAAACCAAATTCTTGTGTATACACGAGCTGGCTCGTGTCTGCCTTTTTATATTTCGTTAGTGTAATATCTACTTCTGGTTTAGCTAACTGCTATGGTGGAGTGTGTGAGTGAGTTAGGGTTTAACGTCGCGTTCGGCGATATTTCGGCTATATAGCGACGATATAACTAACTACGATACGATTAGGTGGACATGTGTCACTATAGATGTACAGTTATCATGCAGAGGAAATTAATCTTCCCCTCGTGACAACAGACATGGTACAAAACTCATACTGCTCATCCACTTGAGGGCAATTGGTAAGAGCTTGTTAGGTAAAATTTGATTAAGATTAATACCGGCTGCTACAATGTGTGGTTTCATATGAATTCCAAGAGGTGGAATAATGGAGGGTTTCTTTAAATAGAAATCCACGTACTGAGGGTTGAAAACACAGTTATATGCAGGATTCGAGTGATTTGATCGAAATTTTGTGATATATTGCAGTGATAGTTTAATTAGTCACTTTCCCCAATCCCATAGCCATTCTGACAAAGTTTTGCGGCCCAGTGGGCGTGAGATACCATTTTTGAACTTTATTCTCTTCTAGGTTTAACAATTATCCCGAATACAGTCCTGACGAAGTTTCTTGACATTTCGATACAAATTGTAGCCGTAAGGAGCGGACAAACAAACAAACAAACAAACAGAGACGGTTACTACGATTATAGTAAGACTTGTATTAAGATTTGGTATGTGGGTACCTCGCCTCAAGATCTCGCTTGGGATTCTTTTTCACGTCGATCTGCCTTTATGTGGCGCCACATGAGGGCCAATTTAAAATTTTGTTTTCAGACAATAACTTTTGAAATAATGATCAGATTCTTTTCAAATTTGGTATGTGGATACCTTGCCTCAAGATCTCGCTTGGGATTGACTTTCACGCTGATCTGTGTATAGGTGGCGCCACCTGGAGATTAAGTTAAAATTCTGTTTTTTCTGGACAATAACTTCTCAAAACCTGAACGGATTCTTTTCAAATTTAGTATGTGGGTACCTTGCCTCAACATCTCGCTTGGGATTGTTTTTCACACGAATCGACGTATAGGTGGCGCCACCTGAGGGCCAAGTTAGAAATTTCCGGACAATAACGTCTGAAAACCTGAACGTTTCTTTTTGCAAATTTGATATGTGGGTACCTTGACTCAAGATCTCACTTGGGATTTTCATGTCGATCTACCTGTAGATTGTGCCATCTGGGGGCCGCGCCAAATTTAGGTAACTGTGGATATCTCGGCACTGGATGTAGTTTTGGATTGTTGTCCATGCCACGTACCGAACGTTATGGTTCCAAGCCAAATCAGTAGTTTCAACGTCGGGGTACTTCATCGGCTCAGGTTTCAATTAGATTTTTGTGTGAGTGCATGCATGCGTCCGCCCGTCCGCCCGTCCTTCTACTTCTACATGTATGTATAGGCCTAAAATATCTGTAAGATATCTCGTGAGCTAATGGACGGAATTTCACAAAACATAGATGGAAGCTTCATTGGACGGAATTTCCACCAAACTTAATGTTACGCCAGATGCACATCTTTGGTGTGGATACTTATATATTGCCACATTCATTTCATAGCTAACTTCCATAAATACTGTGCCCATTTAAGGCAAGTTGGGAAGTCGGGGAAGACGTACGTTTTTGCTGAAAACAAGAAGAACGAGCATTCATGCCAGAGCGGCAACTCAAATCAATGCGGAACCTCTAGTTAAGGCCACCCTCGTTTGGGGAGGGGCCTTATTGGAATGGGTTTATCTTTTGTCCCTGTCGTGCTTGGTTTCCCGAAATTTCCATGAGAACAAAGTCGAATTCAGAGTTGAAACCCCTTGGATAAAATGTAGAGGAGGTTTTGATCTAGCTTGAGATTGAATTTGAGCTGTCTCAGATGATGAACGGAAGTGTGTTTTCCAAGCCCAAATTGTTCGTCAATACATTCAAGTTTGAAAAGACATTTAACAACAACAACTGCACAGAAGCCACTGTGCGCATACTGTAAAATGGACTCTTGCACAGGCCTGCCTAACTATAAGGCTGTAAATAAGCACTTGAAGCTGTTTTGTTATCACGCCAATCCCTGACCAAGGAAAGCAGTTTGTATGAGTTAAAGGTATAAGTACATATTTAGTGTAGCTCCTGAAGTACTCAATATTTCACCGTGACAACAACTGAATTCTCGAAATGAGGTAAATGATGTGAAAAGTATCTTCGCCAATCTGGCTTCGGTTCTTTGTTCCAATAATAGTTTCCGTCGATTCCACCTCGACTTGTAGGTAATCGTGTTTTCCGAGGTATTTTTTTGTGACCGGAAACTGCCGATTCACCGTCACGCGAATTTGCATAAGTTTGATGGCCACTGATTGACCATTTTTGGACATTTATGGCCAATGAGCATATTGAAAGTGGTAGAATTGAAGAAGAGAGCGGGTTGAAGTCAAACTACAGGTTTTCCTTTATAAAAAGTTATGCAGCTCACAGATATGAAACGTTGCAACGTACTGATTGGTGGAAAGGCCACCAGGAAGCAGCAAATCACACAATAAGGCAGCGAACATGTACTTATCGAAGGACAGATCTAGATGGGACAGATTCTCGTATCATTTCATTGTACCGAAATTCAGTACGTGAGAACGTGCTTGCCAGTGCCACATGCTTGTCAATGTTAACCGATCAGTCGAACAAAAACAACATGAGTTTGATTGTTCAACAAAATGTTTTCTCTAGTAACAAAATGTTCTGGATTATCAGAAAACGAGTGCTCATTCACCCCCATGGCACATTCACTCCCATGGGTTCATTCACCCCCATTGGTTAGTTTATAGGGAGAGGGAGATGGCGTACCCTTTCTATACTACTCATCGCGCACTACTCATCGCGCATGCGCAGTCGACCCATTCTACTGTACGGTGCAAGCCTGGCCCATGGAATCTCAGGTAGCGAAAACCCCAGGTCTCTCGCCCCACCCTATCCCGCGCCACACCTATAGGGATAGGGAGATCGCGTGCCCTTTCTATACTACTACTCATCGCGCATGCACAGTCGACCCATTCTACTGTAGGGTGCAAGCCTGGCCCATGGAATCTCAGGTAGCGAAAACCCCGGGTCTCTCGCCCCACCCTATCACGCGCCCCACCTAAGCGACCCGCTGTGCATTGAGTAAAGCGGAGGAGGAGGAGTAGGAGGAGGAGGAGGAGGAGGAGGAGGAGGAGTAGGAGGGGTCGGACACGCCACGGATTATACTAGGGAGATGCTTGCCAGTGCCACATGCTTGTCAATATTAACCGATCAGTCGAACAAAAACAACAACATGAGTTTGATTGTTCAACAAAATGTTTTCTCTAGTCACAAAATATTCTGGATTATAAAAAAACGAGTGCTCATTCACCCCCATGGTACATTCACCCCAATGGGTTCATTCACCACCATGGGTTAGTTTATAGGGATAGGGAGATCGCGTGCCCTTTCTATACTACTCATCGCGCACTACTCATCGCGCATGCGCAGTCGACCCATTCTACTGTAGGGTGCAAGCCTGGCCCATGGAATCTCAGGTAGCGAAAACCCCAGGTCTCTCGCCCCACCCTATCCCGCGCCACAACTATAAGGAAAGGGAGATCGCGTGCCCTTTCTATATTACTACTCATCGCGCATGCGCAGTCGACCCATTCTACTGTAGGGTGCAAGCCTGGCCCATGGAATCTCAGGTAACCAAAACCCCAGGTGTCTCGCCTCACCCTATCCCGCGCCACATCTATGCGACCCGCTGTGCAGTGAGTAAAGCGGAGGAGGAGGAGTAGGAGGAGGAGGACACGTCGGACACGCCACGGATTATACTAGGGACATTCATGAAAATACACCCTAGGTAACCCTTCCGTTAGTTTTAATATAAAACAGTACCAGGTCTTTGAAATTGATTATTTTTAATGTCGGCTAAATATTTTTCTCTCAACAGTTTTCTTGCTTACAAAATAGTTCGTTGGGGCTAAATTCCAACCAAATTGTCATGTCAACTTGAATGAATAAAATTTGAAACAGCTCTCTTAGATTATAACTGATATATTTTGTGATATATCACACTGGGCAAAAATGTCACAGTGGGGAAAATGATAATTAAAAAATGGGGAATTGACATTTATTATTTATTGAAGAAGAAACCTGCAGTGTTAATTGGACAGGGCTTTATGACATTGTTTTAGACGAGTCCAGGAACTATCTCTCAGAAACTGAATGATCAATTTTCCAATTTTATGGGTGCAAAAAATATACGCATATGGAGTACAAACACATTGCTTGTATGAACCTTTTTGTCCAGGAGATATATTTGACAGAAAATACGTTTTTTTTTGTATTTTGCGGCGTAGAGAAAACCAGCTATTCATAAAGAAAGGTCGTTTGTCCATGTCTTCGTAACGGTATATAAATTAAGGAGAGGTAATTTTCCCGCCCAGTGTGGATCGCTAGTAGTATACAAAGCGTAAATGGAGCCAAATTTCCCCCGGATGTAGAGGTCATTTGTGGCGGTCACGTGGCGTAAGTAGAGGTCAAGTGCCGGCCCTGTTGGAAAATGGCGTTTTTTTGATGCGGCCATTTTTAAAATCGAAAAAAGCGTAAATGGAGCCAAATTTCCCCCGGATGTAGAGGTCATTTGTGGCGGTCACGTGGCGTAAGTAGAGGTCAAGTGCCGGCCCTGTTGGAAAATGGCGTTTTTTTGGTGAGGCCATTTTTAAAATCGAAAAAAGCGTAAATGGAGCCAAATTTCACCCGGATGTAGAGGTCATTTGTGGCGGTTATGTGGCTGTGGGGGTGATCAAGTGCAGTATAGTTTCGGCAAAGAGGGGGTGTATTGAGAATGTATTCATCCGCATTGGAAGATGGCAGTGTTTTTAGACGGCCATGCTGGAAGATGGCTGTGTTTTTAGGCGGCCATGTTGGAAAAGGGGGCGTGTTTTAGGCGGCCATGTTGGAAAAGGGGGCGTGTTTTTAGGCGGCCATGTTGGAAGGGGCGTGTTTTTAGGCGGCCATGTTGGAAAAGGGGGCGTGTTTTTAGACGTCCATGTTGGAAAAGGGGCTCGTGTTTTCAGGCGGCCATGTTGGAAAAGGGGACGTATTTTTAGGCGGCCATGTTGGAAAAGGGGGCGTGTTTTTAGGCGGCCATGTTGGAAAAGGGGGCGTGTTTTTAGACGGCCATGTTGGAAAAGGGGGCGTATTTTTAGGCGGCCATGTTGGAAAAGGGGGCGTGTTTTTAGGCGGCCATGTTGGAAAATGGGGCATGTTTTTAGGCGGCCATGTTGGAAAAGGGGGCGTGTTTTTAGGCGGCCATGTTGGAAAAGGGGGCGTGTTTTTAGACGGCCATGTTTTAAAATGGCCGTGTTTTTAGGCGGCCGTGTTGAATAGAAAAACGTATAAAAGGGCATAATTTTTAGGGGGTGGAGTGTATTCATTGCACTACCTTACTTAGCACTCTAACTGACCTGACCAGCCTGCCTGCCTGCCTACCGGCCTACCTGCCTACCTGCCTGTCTACCTGCCTACCTGTTTGCCTGCCTACCTGCCTGTTTGGCTACCAGTTTGTATTAGACCAAAGCATGAGACGTGGAGAAGATTTTCTCTGGGACCCAGCAGCACCTCCGGTTGAAGTCTTGCCTCAAGACGAGCGTGTGAGGGCCATTTATCAACGACACTGGGCTACCATACGCCATTGTTTTCACCGTGACCGTCGTCTATTGGACTTGTATAATTTTCGACTGCAGGACCTTACGTATTTGTCTACTTATGCGGAGAACATTTTCACAGATCAGGTCACAGCGTTCAAGTTGAATATCACATTCGGGTACATTTTACGGCACAAGGACACGGATCAGGTGCGGTATTATTATCCCAGCAATAATACGTATGTGTTTGACCAGCCATTCACGGTGACGAATGCCATTTCCCTGCAGCCACTCATCGACCAATTGACTACGTTGGACCCATTGGAATGGGCCCGGTTGCAACGCCCCAATACCCAATGGCTTGTGGAAATGGTGACCAACGTCACATTTTTCGTCACAAAAATGAGAAATCATCCTATCGGTGCTCCTGTACTACTACCCCCTTGGCTGCTTCATCGACCCGGACTGTATGCATTAACGGGAGGGGCAAACACACCCTACAAAGACCGGAAATGTCTGTTTCGGTGTTTGGCCGTGCATCTGCACCAGTGTAATCCCCAGAGTTGTGACAAAGTGGCCAATGGCTATTGGGAGCAGTACTTAGAGCAGCAACACTTGGATGAGCGGCACTTCCGTGGAGTCCCGTTCAACAATTTGGATGATGTGGAAACACTGTTCAACATCAATATCATGGTATACCGATTACGATGCGAGGAGGATACATTTGTGACTGAATTGGTTCGTCGTTCAACAGAACGGTATGCTTCTACGATGGAAGTCAATGTCTTCGACTACAATGGCGTGAGTCATTTTTCGCTGATCTACAAGATGAGCCAGTACGCCCAGTCTTACAGTTGTGCCCAATGCCATCGGGTGTTTAACCGTTCCACCGACTTACATCGACACGAGAAGATTTGTGACAACAGTGTCAAGCGAGCCTATCCTGGTGGTGTGTATCATAATACGCCTACTATTTTCGAGGACCTGGCCGATGAGGGTCTCATCATACCGGAGGCGGACCGTTATTTCCCCTACCGGGCGTGTGACGATTTTGAGGCCCTATTGGAGCCCATGGACATGTTTTCAGCGAAAACGCAGTGGACGCAGCGCCATATTCCCCTGAGTGTCAGCATTTCCAGCAACGTACCTGGCTATGACGCTGCACCGGTCTGTTTCGTGTCTACCGGGGATTCCCATGAGTTGATCACCCGCATGATGGAGTATTTAGAGGAAGTCAGTGCGGTCAGTACGGAATTGTTGGTGTCCAAGTTCCAGGACGTACTGGACCAGCTGGACGATCGGATTCCTATACGGGGTGTAGCGTTTAGTGACGATGAAGAGTCCGAGTCGGAGCCGGAGTCGCAGCCGGAGTCCATGCAGTCGCATGATGTGCCTTTACCGAAACCGTATGCGCAGAAATTGAAAGTGCGCTTCCTACAATATCTAGATCAGTTACCGGTGCTGGGTTTCAACTCGGGGCGATATGACTTGAACATGGTGAAGCAATTTCTCTACCCCTACTTGGCCCAGGCGAATACCATCAAGTCCGTCATCAAGAAGATCAATAATCATATGGCCCCCACTACCACATCACTTCATTTCCTGGATGTACGGAACTACTTAGCTCCTAATTATAGCTATGATCAGTGGGTCAAGGCATATGACTGTGCACAAACCAAAGGGAGGTTCCCTTACACGTATATATCGACGCTCGATTGTTTGCAAGAAACACAGTTGCCACCCCGGAATGCCTTCTTTGATGATTTGAAGCAAGTGGAATGTCCGGAAGACACGTACCGGGAACTACAGCAGGTATGGAACGATCAACATATGCAGACCTTGCGAGACTTCCTGATATGGTATAATAACTTAGATGTGGTTCCTTTCCTGGAAGCGGCCGAGAAAATGGTTCAACTCTTTCGTCGCGAGATGCACGTCGACATCTTCAAGGAGTGCTTGAGTTTACCGGGTCTGGCGCTTCGCCATCTTTTTCAAGAGTGTCCTACGTACTTCTCGCTGATACAGCAAAAAGATGCAGACATGCATGATTGTCTAAAGCAGAACATTGTCGGCGGACCGAGTCTTATTTTTCACCGTTATCACGAGAAGGACGTCACTACTCTCCCCAGTGGAAAACCCTGTGCTAAGATCATCGGTTTCGATGCGAATGCCTTGTACCTGTGGTCTCTGGCCCAATCTATGCCCAGTGGCCATCATACACGTTGGTTGGCGGAAGGTCGGCATTTTACACCGCAACGCACTCCCTACAAGCATCTGGCTGATCAGTGGTTGGATTGGGAAGCCTATCGACGGGCAATTTATATACGACACCAGACCAACGCCACAGAGAAGCGGATAGGAGATCGTCGACTCCCCGTCGATGGGTTTGCCCTGGTGGGTAGGACACCGACCGTATTTCAATTTTACGGTTGCTATTGGCACGGCCACGGATGCCGTTTCAGCGCTGGACGTTTCAACGAACGACGTGGAAAAACACCGGAAGAATTACGGGAAGAAGTGGTGGAGAACGGGGATTATGTGAAAGAGAGAGGATACCATCTCATCGAAATGTGGGAGTGTGAATTTCACACCATGTGCCAGGCCCTGCCCCATTTACGGCGTTTCCTAAAAGAGCGCGAGTACCCGTTGAGTCGTCGGCCACTGCTGAGTCTGCCACAGATGTTCGACGCCATTCGTTCGGGGGACCTCTACGGCTTTGTCGAATGTGATTTGCATGTTCCCGATACTCTCAAGCCCCTCTTCGCCCAGTGCCCGCCCATCTTTAAGAACACGCTGGTGGGTCGGGATGATATT
>JAVTVY010040741.1:0-18072 GCA_036873755.1 Hanleya hanleyi | reverse complement strand
AAATGCCTTTTGCATTTGTAACTTTAATGACACAAATAAAATCTGATTAACTGAGTCAACAGTTAATCTGACTGTTGAGGGGTTCTCATTGTTGTGTGTTTATTGTCAGTCACATTTGCATCATAGCAAATACTTTCTCTTCATTCCATTTCCACTATCTCCAGGACTATAAGTATGTAATTCTCTTTCATATTCATATCAGAGATCTTGTAGGTAGCAAGAAACATGGATTACAGGCACCAAATATTAGCAAGCCCCATACAGCCCTCTCCCCCCCCCACACACATCAACTCTGGGAATTTCGCACAGTGTGACTCAGAGGTATGCCTCCAACTCTGTTGGAAGATAGGCCTTTCTCACTGTAAGTTGCCACTTTAATCTTTCACCAAACAGTTAACAGTTTAAGTTAGGCAACTTCCAGCTGTCTTCATCTTTCATGGTTGTTAATGTAGCAGAGATCAGCAAATGACCATCAGATATGTTGTCATTGAATTTTATTCCTTTTTTTCTTCTATGTTGTGTTTTGACAAGTGTTGCCTGCTTGCAGACATTGCATTCATGGACTTGAAATCTGACACAGAATATATTCCTCAATGTTATTTAGGAGTTTTCTCAGTAATAATAACTGTTTACAAGTAATATGTGCATCTTTCTAATTACTGCCAGCAAGATCTTGATGAGATGTAGATCCATCCAATTGAACTGACATATATTCTCTATATGGGAGTTGTGTATACCATAAACACCTCTGTGTTATATTTTGGTATGTGTTGTGTACACATTTGTGTATCTTGCTGTCACTTATTACAGGATTAAACATGTCTTTGATCTTTGTATCAACATCAAATTTAAATCCCATTTCATAGATTACTGGGATGACCCACTGATTACATGGAGAAGTTAACCACTGCCATGAAGGAAATTTTTACCAAATGTAGCCTAAATGAGCAGGTTGAAAACAAATTATGTTTTGACACATTTTGAATTTAAGTTTTCTTTATTTTTAAACTTTAATTTGAATAATTTCATAAAAAAATGAATTAAAATAATAAAAAAATAATTAAAAATAGTGTTTAACATATCTAGTTAATGCTTTATACTTCTTTTATAGGCAGAAGGATTGTCGACTTGGTGCTTTTTACCAGATGGAAAAATATGTACAGGTTAGTGAGATATTGTACTTTTTACTTGTACCTCAGTCTTAAGTCATATGGGGCAAACTGAGGGGAAATTATAAAAGGGGTACCCTTGGTATATAGGCTGTAAAATCTCTATCTGTGCATAGTTTTATCTGTGCCTTCTCAAGAATGTTTGGGGATGGGTATGGTTTGTTCAGATGAGAGCATTCCTTATTTTAACAATGGTTCCATTCCTGACAGGCATCAGTGCACAATTAATCACTTCCCGGTCGGTGCCCACGATCTACATTGTTTAGAAATTTGAGAGCAGATCTTTATGGATTTTATGAGCTGCGATTTTTCAGCATTTCTGATACATTTGATATTTCAACTTGCAGATGAGGCTTCAAACTGTACTTCCTGGTGTTGATTTGGGCCACTTTGAAAAAAGCATGGTGGATGAAGACATGATCAGTGAAGGGTGAGAAGGCTCCCTGTTTACAAATCGAATGACATTCTGTAGTACCAATCAGCTGTCAGTGGTGGTAATTTGAAATTTCCATGGTCAACATCTGTCAAGACTTCCACTTGTAATGTCCCACAAGGTAAATATTGACATGCCAGGTGGATTTATGCATTGTGAATTTTCTGGATTTTTGCCGATTTTTAACGCTAATACATAACAAGTAACAGAATTAATTGTGTACTGATGCCTATCACACGACATTTTCACATTTGACCAGAGAACTTTAAATCGTCACTGTGGCTACAGTTTTTACTGGATCAGCCCAATTTTTCCATGATGACTCCTGAACTAAGTTCAAATATTAGGTTGTTTCAAATTTATGTTATTAAATTATTAATAAAATAAAATGTAAATTTTAATTAATTTTAATAAATTTTTTAATTATTAAACATTTTTTTCTTGCTGTGGTTGAAATAAATATCATACTGATAATGCTGGGTAACATCTCTTGTATTGCTATGCCATTTCTGCGACAAAATTGAGACCTTTTGGAGCAAATATAGGCAAAAAATGACTGATTTGTCAGCACTAGGGCCAAATAGTCAATGCCAAATATGACGAAGTTCATTTAACACAGCTGGTAATTATGAGCAAATGAACTTTCAAGATACAATAAAATGTAAATGGAAGAAAGGAAATTCACATAGATACAATTACATGCTTTTTTTCAAAATCGCGACCTCAGTTTAAATCTTCAATGCTTCAAATCATTTATGCATTAATTCACTTTATATCAGTCTAAAACCACATGAAATTAATACTAATTATATCACCTGTAAAAACTCAGATGTTTGTTCCACACACAAAGAATTTCCAAAATGCCTTTTGCATTTGTAACTTTAATGACACAAATAAAATCTGATTAACTGAGTCAACAGTTAATCTGACTGTTGAGGGTTTCTCATTGTTGTGTGTTTATTGTCAGTCACATTTGCATCATAGCAAATACTTTCTCTTCATTCATTTCCACTATCTCCAGGACTATAAGTATGTAATTCTCTTTCATATTCATATCAGAGATCTTGTAGGTAGCAAGAAACATGGATTACAGGCACCAAATATTAGCAAGCCCCATACAACCCTCTCCCCCCACACACACACACATCAACTCTGGGAATTTCGCACAGTGTGACTCAGAGGTATGCCTCCAACTCTGTTGGAAGATAGGCCTTTCTCACTGTAAGTTGCCACTTTAATCTTTCACCAAACAGTTAACAGTTTAAGTTAGGCAACTTCCAGCTGTCTTCATCTTTCATGGTTGTTAATGTAGCAGAGATCAGCAAATGACCATCAGATATGTTGTCATTGAATTTTATTCCTTTTTTCTTCTATGTTGTGTTTTGACAAGTGTTGCCTGTTTGCAGACATTGCATTCATGGACTTGAAATCTGACACAGAATATATTCCTCAATGTTATTTAGGAGTTTTCTCAGTAATAATAGCTGTTTACAAGTAATATGTGCATCTTTCTAATTACTGCCAGCAAGATCTTGATGAGATGTAGATCCATCCAATTGAACTGACATATATTCTCTATATGGGAGTTGTGTATACCATAAACACCTCTTTGTTATATTTTGGTATGTGTTGTGTACACATTTGTGTATCTTGCTGTCACTTATTACAGGATTAAACATGTCTTTGATCTTTGTATCAACATCAAATTTAAATCCCATTTCATAGATTACTGGGATGACCCACTGATTACATGGAGAAGTTAACCACTGCCATGAAGGAAATTTTTACCAAATGTAGCCTAAATGAGCAGGTTGAAAACAAATTATGTTTTGACACATTTTGAATTTAAGTTTTCTTTATTTTTAAACTTTAATTTGAATAATTTCATAAAAAAATGAATTAAAATAATAAAAAAATAATTAAAAAATAATTAAAAATAGTGTTTAACATATCTAGTTAATGCTTTATACTTCTTTTTATAGGCAGAAGGATTGTCGACTTGGTGCTTTTTACCAGATGGAAAATATGTACAGGTTAGTGAGATATTGTACTTTTTACTTGTACCTCAGTCTTAAGTCATATGGGGCAAACTGAGGGGAAATTATAAAGGGGGTACCCTTGGTATATAGGCTGTAAAATCTCTATCTGTGCATAGTTTTATCTGTGCCTTCTCAAGAATGTTTGGAGATGGGTATGGTTTGTTCAGATGAGAGCATTCCTTATTTTAACAATGGTTCCATTCCTGACAGGCATCAGTGCACAATTAATCACTTCCGGGTCGGTGCCCACGATCTACATTGTTTAGAAATTTGAGAGCAGATCTTTATGGATTTTATGAGCTGCGATTTTTCAGCATTTCTGATACATTTGATATTTCAACTTGCAGATGAGGCTTCAAACTGTACTTCCTGGTGTTGATTTGGGCCACTTTGAAAAAAGCATGGTGGATGAAGACATGATCAGTGAAGGGTGAGAAGGCTCCCTGTTTACAAATCGAATGACATTCTGTAGTACCAATCAGCTGTCAGTGGCGGTAATTTGAAATTTCCATGGTCAACATCTGTCAAGACTTCCACTTGTAATGTCCCACAAGGTAAATATTGACATGCCAGGTGGATTTATGCATTGTGAATTTTCTGGATTTTTGCCGATTTTTAACGCTAATACATAACAAGTAACAGAATTAATTGTGTACTGATGCCAGACACACGATACACAAGCCATGGCGAAGTGTACGCAAATGCAACACCTGCGCCATGTAGGCCTATCTGCGAAAAGTCGGGAGCAGGACAGTCGGGAGCAGCCCACATATTTTCATTTTATTGAAAATAGGGGAAAATTTTTAAAAAATCTTAATTAGGTACTAACTCTTCTGACACATATTCAAGAGAAACAAATATTGATAAAAATACTTTAATGTATTGTTAAATATATAATAATTTTTGCCCACTTTTCATCGCGGAAAAGCAGAAATTTTGAAGAAATATGACAAAAACGTCACTTTTCTGGTACCCCGCGTGGCCGCCATCTTGAATTTACCCATGATCTTCTGCTTGGGGTGTATGATAAACTATAAAGTCACGGAGTTTCAGATCTCCATTTTTTGTCGTTCCGGAGATAGCGCAGAAAGTTTGGTAGCTCCCGCCCTCCCACAGGGTTGTATCGTTGTTAATTGGTTAAAATAGGTTGATTATATGGGGGGGGTCGAGGTCGGTAATAAAAGAGGGATTACCGACCTCGACCCCCCCTATAATCAACCTATTTTAACCAATTAACAACGGTAACGAGCCCCTGTGGCCCCCCTCCCCCTTCCCCTCCCTCGAATTATGAATTTTCCAAAGGTGACAGCAAAACCATAGGTACAGATCAGCTGCTGGGCCTACTGGAAATTGACAAACAGTTTCCACAGGGATAGTCTGAATACGTTTGACGTTTCATCAATGTTGTAATACGACAACAACTATTACCGTCAGCCAAACCACCTCGAAATCAATCGCCAGTCGTCAACTTCGAGTATAAAATATAGGTGACATGACATGTGTTGTCTAGATACTTGGTAACAATCAATGGCAAACAGATTCATAGTTTCAAACCACACACACAAGCACACACTCAACAACAAAGACAAACCAACCTGCCGCACATTCAACCTACCGTACCCAAAACATTTCAGCTGCGGCGCGTACCGACACCAAGGAGTTCGCATGAAACAACGGAGCGAACGGCGCTGGCATAGCGACAGTACTTCATGTACATACGGGCAGTCTGTGGCCAAATTGACTATAATATTAATACAATAAAATGAAAATATATAATGATTTTCACCCAGGTGATAATAATATCCACCCAGGTGAGAATAATTTCCACCCAGGTGATAATAATATCACCCAGGTGAAAATAATTTCCACCCAGGTGATAATAATATCCACCCAGGTGAGAATAATTTCCACCCAGGTGATAATAATATCACCCAGGTGAAAATAATTTCCACCCAGGTGATAATAATATCCACCCAGGTGAGAATAATTTCCACCCAGGTGATAATAATATCACCCAGGTGAAAATGATTTCCACCCAGGTGAGAATAATTTCCACCCAGGTGATAATAATATCACCCGGGTGAAAATAATTTCCACCCAGGTGAAAATAATTTCCACCCAGGTGATAATAATATCACCCAGGTGAAAATGATTTCCACCCAGGTGAGAATAATTTCCACCCAGGTGATAATAATATCACCCGGGTGAAAATAATTTCCACCCAGGTGAAAATAATTTCCACCCAGGTGAAAATAATTTCCACCCAGGTGAGAATAATTTCCACCCAGGTGATAATAATATCACCCAGGTGAAAATAATTTCCACCCAGGTGAGAATAATTTCCACCCAGGTGATAATAATATCACCCAGGTGAAAATAATTTCCACCCAGGTGAAAATAATTTCCACCCAGGTGAGAATAATTTCCACCCAGGTGATAATAATATCACCCGGGTGAGAATAATTTCCACCTAGGTGATAATGCAAAAAAAAATAATTCATAATTAAAAAAAAGTCAATGTCACTTATGGGCTCATAAGTGACATTGATATTTTTTTAATTTTGTATTTTTTTTTTTGCATTATCACCTGGGTGGAAATTATTTTCACCTGGGTGATAATATTATCACCTGGGTGGAAATTATTCTCACCTGGGTGGATATTATTATCACCTGGGTGGAAATTATTTTCACCTGGGTGATATTATTATCACCTGGTGGAAATTATTCTCACCTGGGTGGAAATTATTTTCACCTGGGTGATAATATTATCACCTGGGTGGAAATTATTCTCACCTGGGTGGATATTATTATCACCTGGGTGGAAATTATTTTCACCTGGGTGATAATATTATCACCTGGGTGGAAATTATTCTCACCTGGGTGGATATTATTATCACCTGGGTGGAAATTATTTTCACCTGGGTCATAATATTATCACCTGGGTGGAAATTATTCTCACCTGGGTGGATATTATTATCACCTGGGTGGAAATTATTTTCACCTGGGTGGAAATTATTATCACCTGGGTGGAAATTATTCTCACCTGGGTGGAAATCATTATATATTTTCATTTTATTGTATTAATATTATAGTCAATTTGGCCACAGATTGCCCTATGTACATGTACATGACGTACTGTCACTATGGGTGCACTCCACACTAGGTCACGGTTTCGCACAAATGGCCCTAATTTCAGAATAAGGAAGGTCGCCTGTTTTTGACAGCATGGTAATTCTTCTTCCCTTTCTACTAATTGAAATCTATAGTATCACCCTGCTGGACGTAACCATTTCTTCAAACGAAGATATAACATTTGCTTGCTGCATTTGCGTACACTTCGCCATCCATAAGATGGCTTGCGAATCGTGTGTCTCCATTATCGCGGAGCGATATCCGGTGTTCATGGGTGTCGCTAGGATTTTTCAAATGGGGGTCGATTATCATAGCACTTTAGGTGAGGGTCCAGGGGCCGCCTAGGCCCCGGAAGCTCCGGGGTCCTAGATCGCCGGAGATGGGTGCGAAGCGTTTTCCAGGAATTAAATCTGAACATAATGTATGCAGATTTAGGGTTACATTATACAGCTCTGAGACCTTAGATGGCCTGAGATGCATTCTGAGCGATTTCCAACAATTAAACTGACATGTCATTTGTCAAAATTCAGTATTATATTTTATTCTCTTTTGTCATGTTGAAAACACAATAATAACGCTTTGGGCCTATATACCTCGTCGGCTAACCCAGTGGCGTCGGAACGTAATTGAAAGTTGCGGACCACTATCACAGCCCAACAGGCGGGGGTCCAGGGGCCGCCTAGGCCCCGGAAGCTCCGGGGTCCTAGATAGCCGGAGATGCGTTCTGAACGTTTTTCCGGAAATAAAACTGATCATACTGCATGCACATTTATGATTCTATTTTCACGATTTTTTTCTCGCAATTATAAGCATGCATCGATATTGAAAACATCGCACCTCATGCCTTCATCCATTTGACGTTCTAGTTATATTTAAAACCTACAAAACGATGACTTATAGTTCTTGGGAGGGAAACCAATATGCCTACAGATACGATTCATTCACACACAGATAAAACAAGGAAATCCTCACAGCCCAACAGGCGAGGGTCCACGAGCCGTTTAGGCCCCGATCTCCAGAGACGCATTCTAAGAGTTTTCCCAGAAATAAATTCGAACGTAATTTATGCAGATTTATGGTTCTATTTTCACGTATGTTTCGCATTTATAAGCACTCATCGATATTGGAAAAATCATACTTCATGCCAGAATCCATAGAACACATAAAAAACCGATGACCTTTACATGATGGAACATTAGAACCAATATGATAGCGATTCATTTACACAAAGCTAACATGAGCGATCGTCACAGCCTGACAGGCGAGGGTCCAGGGGCCGCCTATGCCCCGGAAGCTCCAGGGTCTCCGGTTGCCGGAGATGCGTTTTACCCGTTTTCTCGGAAACAAATCTGAACACAATGTATATAGATCTATGGTTCTATTTTCACATTTGTTTCGCATAAACCCGCATCGATATTGAAGAATATGCCGGACTCCATTTGACTTCCTGGTTCGACACAAACAAAACGGGCCTTTTACACACCATACACGTCTTGGCACTCTATCTGTAATTTTTATGTTTTTTTTTATTTTATGTTTTTATGCTTTTTTTATTTTGTTTTTGTTTTCTCTGTTTTTGTTTTTTGTTTTTTCTTTTGCTTTTTCTTCTGTTTTAATTTTTGGCGCGGCCAAAGGGGGCGGGTCGTTCGCACCGGGCGACCCCCCCCTAACGACGCCCCTGGTGTTTTACCGGATTCTTTTCGGCCTTCATCCGGCGGTGAACAGACTCGAGAAATCTGATAAATTACAGGTATTCATACCACTTCTGGAACAGATATTGCCTGAGCTTACAAAATATATAGGTATGAATAACTTTCGTATCATACAAGAGGTGTGGTGGATCTGAAATGTTGAACAACTAGTTCATCACATGACTCGAAAATGGCGAGTTACGTTAGTAGTATACAAGGAGTAAATAGAGTTAATGGCGCTTCACTGCGCATGCGCAGAACCTTTGTTGACGTCACAATTGGGAGTGTGCGCATGCGTGTGGGTGGATGGTGGGTGATGGGTACAAGATGGCGGCCTGTGGGTGGATGGTGGGTGATGGGTACAAGACGGCGGCCTGTGGGTGGATGGTGGGTGATGGGTACAAGATGGCGGCGTGTGGGTGGATGGTGGGTGATGGGTACAAGATGGCGGCGTGTGGGTGGATGGTGGGTGATGGGTACAAGATGGCGGCCGTGGATGGTGGGTGATGGGTACAAGATGGCGGCTGTGGGTGGATGGTGGGTGATGGGTACAAGATGGCGGCCTGTGGGTGGATGGTGGGTGATGGGTACAAGATGGCGGCCTGTGGGTGGATGGTGGGTGATGGGTACAAGATGGCGGCTGTGGGTGGATGGTGGGTGATGGGTGATGGGTACAAGATGGCGGCCTGTGGGTGGATGGTGGGTGATGGGTACAAGATGGCGGCCTGTGGGTGGATGGTGGGTGATGGGTACAAGATGGCGGATTGTAGAAAAACGTATAAAAGGAGTCGATTTTTAGGGTAGGGGTGTATTCAATCTGACTTACCTGACCTGACCTGCCAGCCTTTCCTGCCTGTTTGCTTGCCTATCCGCTTGTATGAGACGAAAAGCATGAGACGTGGAGAACATTTTCCCTGGGACCCAGCAGCACCTCCGGTTGAAGTCTTGCCTGAAGACGAGCGTGTCAGGGCCATTTATCAACGACACTGGGCTACCATACGCCATTGTTTTCACCGTGACCGTCGTCTATTGGACTTGTATAACTTTCGACTGCAGGACCTCACGTATCTGTCTACCTATGCCGAGAACATTTTCAGAGATCAGGTGACAGCGTTCAAGTTGAATATGACATTCGGGTACATTTTACGGCACAAGGAGACGGACCAGCTGCGGTATTATTATCCCAGCAATAATACCTATGTGTTTGATCAGCCGTTCACGGTGACGGATGCGATTTCTCTGGAGCCACTCATCGACCAATTGACTACGTTGGATCCATTGGAATGGGCTCGGTTGCAACGCCCCAATACCCAATGGCTTGTGGAAATGGTGACTAACGTCACATTTTTCGTCACGAAAATGAGAGATCATCCTATCGGTGCTCCTGTACTACTACCCTCGTGGTTGCTTCGTCGAAAAGGCCTGTATGCATTAACAGCAGGGATAAAGGGGCCCTACAAAGACCGGAAATGTCTGTTTCGGTGTTTGGCCGTGCATCTGGACGAGTGTGACCCCAAGGCTTGTGACACAGTGGCCGATGACTATTGGGAACAGTATTTACAGGCGCAAGACATTGACCCGCGGCACTTCCTTGGAGTGCCTTTTAAGAATTTGGATGACGTGGAAACACTGTTCGACATTAATATCTTTGTCTATCGATTACGATGCGAGGACGATACATTTGTGGCTGAATTGGTTCGGCGATCAACAGAACGGTATGCTGCTACCATGAAAGTCAATGTGTTCGACGACAATGGCGTGAGTCATTTTTCGCTCATTAACAATATGAGCCAGTACGCTCAGTCTTTCAGTTGTGCCCAATGCCATCGGGTGTTTAAACAGTCTTACAACTTACATCGCCACGAGAAAATCTGTGACAACAGTGTCAAGCGAGTATATCCGGGTGGAGTGTATCATAATGCACCTACTATTTTCCAGGAACTGGCCGATGAGGGTGTGATGATACCGGAGGCGGACCGTTATTTCCCCTTCCGGGCGTGTTACGATTTTGAGGCCCTGTTGGAGCCCATGGACATGTTTTCAGCGAAAACGCAGTGGACGCAGCGCCATATTCCTCTGAGTGTCAGTATTTCCAGCAACGTACCTGGGTATGACGCTGCACCGGTGTGTTTCGTGTCCACGGGAGATTCCCATGAGTTGATCACCCGCATGATGGAGTATTTAGAGCAAGTCAGTGCGGCTAGTACAGAACTATTGGTAGACAAGTTCCAGTACGTACTGGACCAGCTGGATGAACGTATACCTATACCGGGTGTAGCAGACGATGAAGAGTCCGAGTCCGAGTCGGAGCCCGAGTGTCAGCCCGAGTCGCAGCCCCTGCAGTCGCAGGATGTACCTTTACCTAAACCGTATGCGGAGAAATTGAAGTTACGGTTCCTACAATACCTAGGTCAGTTACCGGTGCTCGGCTTCAATTCGGGGCGATACGACTTGAACATGGTGAAGGAATTTCTCTACTCTTACTTGGCCCAGTCCGATACCCTCAAGTCCGTGATCAAGAAGATCAATAATCATATGGCCCTCACTACCACATCACTGCATTTCCTGGATGTACGGAACTATTTAGCTCCTAATTGTAGCTATGATCAGTGGGTCAAGGCCTATAACTGTGCACAAACCAAAGGTTACTTCCCGTACACCTATATGACGAGCCTGGACCGCTTAGAAGACACCCAGTTGCCACCCAGGGAAGCGTTTTACAATGACCTGAAAGGGGAAGCTCTGCCAGAGGACACCTACATCGAACTCCAACAAGTGTGGAACCGCCACAGCATGAAGACGTTGCGAGATTTCCTGGTGTGGTATAACAACCTAGATGTGGTTCCTTTCCTGGAAGCGGCCGAGAAAATGGTGCAACTCTTTCGTCGCCAAATGCACGTCGACATCTTCAAGGAGTGCTTGAGTTTACCGGGTCTGGCGCTTCGCCATCTTTTTCAAGAGTGTGCTACGTACTTCTCGCTGATTCACCAAAAAGATTGTCTGAAGCAGAACATTGTGGGCGGCCCGAGTCTTATTTTCCACCGTTATCACGAGAAGGACGTCACTACTCTCCCCAGTGGAAAACCCTGTGCTAAGATCATCGGTTTCGATGCGAATGCCTTGTACCTGTGGTCGCTGGCCCAACCTATGCCCAGTGGTCATTATACACGTTGGTTGGCGGAAGATCGGCATTTTACACCGCAACGTACACCTTACAAACATCTCGCCGACCAGTGGTTGGACTGGGAAGCCTATCGACGGGCCATTTATATACGACACCAGACCAACGCCACAGAGAAGCGGATAGGAGATCGCCGACTCCCCGTCGATGGGTTTGCCCTTGTACAAGGAACACCGACCGTTTTTCAGTTTTATGGCTGTTACTGGCACGGCCACGAATGTCATTTCAGCGCGGGACGTTTCAATGAGCGACGTGGAAAAACACCGCAAGAATTACGGGAAGAAGTGGTGGCGAACGGAGATTATGTGAAAGAGAGAGGATACCATCTGATTGAAATGTGGGAGTGTGAATTTCACACGATGTGCCAGGCCCTGCCCCATTTACAACGGTTCCTAAAAGAACGTGAGTACCCCTTGAGTCGTCGGCGACTGCTGAGTCTGCCACAGATGTTGGACGCCATTCGTTCGGGGCAGCTCTACGGCTTTGTCGAATGTGATTTGCATGTTCCCGACACTCTCAAGCCCCTCTTCGCCCAGTGCCCGCCTATCTTCAAGAACACGCTGGTGGGTCGGGCTGACATTGGAGAGACCATGGGCGCCTATGCGGAGCAACACGAGTGTTTGCCTAAACCTCGCCGCATGTTGATTGGGATTATGTGGGCCGAGAAAATCTTGCTGGGCACGCCCTTACTGCAGTGGTACATGAACCACGGTTTGGAAATTACCCAAATATATCAAGTGATACAGTACGTACCTGAGGCTTGTTTTGCGGAGAATGCCGACCTCGTGACGAAGGCCCGTCGTCAAGGTGATGAATACCCGAGTGAGGCCATCATCGCTGAATCTTGGAAGCTCACTGGCAATGGTTATTACGGAAAAACGGTAACGAACCAGGATAAGCACGTCAACGTGAACATTTGTACTACTGCCCAAGCCCGCAAAAAAGTGAATTCTCCTCTGTTTCGGTCCGTGGAGGTCATCGATGACGACACCTATGAAGTCACTTCAGCCAAGAAGACTATACGGTACAACTTACCCCTGCAGATTGGATGTATGGTATATCAGGTGGCCAAGCTGAGGATGCTGCAGTTTCTCTATGATTTTATGGGTGTGTATTTTAATCCATCAGACTGGCAACTCATGGAGATGGATACCGACTCGGCCTACATGGCCGTCTCTAATGCAGATTGGGAGTCCCTGGTGAAACCCGAGTTACGGGCCCAGTATGAAGAGGAACGGGACCAGTGGCTACCTCGACGTGACCATTACCAGTACGATAAGCGTACGCCGGGCCTGTTCAAGCTGGAGTGGAGTGGGGATGCTATGATTGCGCTCTCCTCCAAGACGTATTACTGTTACGGAGGAGGAGACGGAGGAGACGGAGAGGAAAATAAGTTTAGCTGCAAAGGGGTGAGCCGGCGCGATCCCAACATCGACAAAGCCTTGTACTTGAACGTGCTGCAAAGCCAGGCCAGTGCGAGTGGTACTAACCGAGGATTTCGCGTGGTGGATCACCAGATGCGGACGTACATTCAGCAACGAGACGCCTTTACTTTCTTTTACCCCAAACGAAAAGTGTTGGCCGACGGTGTGAGCACCACTTACTTGGACTTGTAAAAACAATGTCGAACTATAACTGTTGATACACAAATGTAAAAGTCAGGATGGCCGAGTGGTCTAAGGCGCCGGTGTGTAAGCGCTGGTCGGCGATTGCTGTCGTAGGTTCCAATCCTACTCCTGACAGAATTTTTTGTACCACTTGTATATACATACCACTACTATTCTATGTGTACCCTGTATTCTATTTGTATATAGTGTAACCCATTCTTGTTGACTTAAATAAAAAAAAAAAAAGTCAAATCATTTTTTGTGTTTTTTCATCTTTTATTCAACAGAACGTCAGAACAACAACGTCATAACAATAACAATAAACAAGTGGCCTGCGCGCGCACGCAGTACATTTTTTAAGTTAACCAGAGAAATGGAGCATGCACATTAAAACGAGAGGCCGTCCAGTCATAGACCAGGACATCACGGTCTTCGGCTTGACAATAATCATCAAACATATGTACAATGGTGGGCATAGAATGTCCTCTACTCCGGTGAGTGAGATAAAACACACAGTACTGTCCGCACACACTACTCAAGGGTCCTTGTAATCTTTGAGTATTCCAACGCCACTCTGTAGTAGAGACGTCCATGAATTTCACCAAATCGGCATGTAGGGGTGCAAGTCCGCAGGAATCAAAGTATTCGCCTTGGCCTAGGGTGTCCACGTACACAGCTATCCAATGTTCACCGGGTCGACTCCTCGGGTCTGTATTCAGGATGTAGGCTGCTGGGGTGGTAGAGTGGGTGGGAAACACATTGCGTGGAAACACACCTCGAAAGGGGATCTTCGGATCTCGCTGGAGTATGTCCATCAGCTGCTCTGTATCCATGATGACTCTTAGCTGGCGTAGTCACACAGCACGTTTCTTTGCTGATCCACGCTGATGACGTTATCAAACTCGGCGTAGCAAATCACGTTAATGGTGTTGGGTAGAGGGAGGGCGAAACGCAGTTCCAACCGTAGGTTTCCTTTCTTGAGCAAAGCCAGTTGATGATCGTGTTCCAAGGTGGGGGTGAGGTCAAAGGCGAACAATGTGTACCCATGGCTAAAGTTTTGTCGAGTGATGGTATTGCCTTCGTCCTGGTTGTTTTGTCCTGTGGCTGTAAACAGGTTCAGGTAGGTCCGCACATAGTTTTGGTTTTTAAAGTCCGGTTGTAATGGTCGGGCTGGAATTTGATGGCCGGCCACGTGCAGTGCCACAAAGTTGATGTTGAAATGTTCAAAGTTGAACGGATTCTCAGCCCAATTTCCATTGAACGTGGTGTTGGTCACACACGCCAGGGTAAGACGTTTAGGCAGATCCCCTAGAAATAAATTTTCACGGTTGGCCATCATCGTACCTGCTGGCACAGAGAACACCTTGGTCTGTACGCGTCGGATGGGGTACTGGGCTGGTTTTTTCGATAAGGCTTCCATGTGACTCAGCAACACGCCCTGTTGCAAATCTACCGTACGCACAAACAGGGCTGCATCTTCAATGATGATGTTGTAATTGATATCCCCGATCCCACTGGCCATTAAGGCGAACGCGGGTAAGGACCGGATCAACTTGATCTTGATGGATACACCGTTCATCATGTAGCGGTCTTGCAGGAACAGATCGGCGTGCAGTCGTCCCATCATATCGATGGACTTGCTTTTGGCTGCCATTCTTTTGCGGTCGATGAACCCAGCATTGGCACCGAGCAAGGTGTTCATGACTCCGGGTGTATCCCTGTAGTACAGCTCAGCTTGTAAGTGTGATGTTTTGGCATCACTGCCGTACGACAACAGCGTCTCCATGTAGGCTCGGTACGGGTACGTATTGGTGGGCGTACTGATGAGTTTATCGTTCAGACCTATATCCACCTGTTGGAACAAGGAGTGCAGCCAAAGATTCACCGGGCCTACTACTGCATCGTCCGCTATGGGCGTCCCGTCGTTGTTCGTTATTTTGGCTTTCACGTACAAGTAGGTGTGGGCTAAATCCAGGTAGGCCGTATCTTTGTTTTCAATGGTAAATTCCACGGGACCCATCCCCGTCAGGCTAGCCAGGGGTCGATGTTCTACCCAACGTCCTTCGGCTACACTGGTTTGGGTGGGTGGAATAGTCCACAAATCCAATTCACTGTTGGTAGACGGACACGACTCGGAGTGAATGAATGCCATTATGCGAAGATGTCTCTCCTACTACTCCTCTTCTTCTTTTTCTTCTGGGGCTTAGTCCTTCTCCTCTGGGGTGTGCGTCGTCGGTGTGTTGGACGTTGAATGAATCTTGGCTGTGTCGGCCTTTGTCTTTTAAGGACTTTGGCGATCAAGACGCCGCCGGCTTCTTTAGCCCGTCGTTTGAAGGCTTGTCGGGGTGCTGTGCCTCCCATCACATCACCCGCCACGCGCAATCCACTGCGTACCGCTTGTTTTCCCACCGCTTTGACACCCCGTGTCACCAAGGGTAAAAACGTTTTCACAATGCTGCCCAGTATGTTCCCCAATCCGTGACCTCGTTGCATGCGTGCACCGCTAAACATGGGCAAGCTTCCTCCCGTTTGTTTCTTGTAGTAGTCGGCATAGCTGGGCGTATGGCACTGGTAAGGCACGTACATTATACGAAGTGAGGAGAGCGGGCTTGTCGGAAAGCAAGTGTCAACACCACTTTTCCTCGTTCGAATGGGATCGGGCGTCCCGTGTCATCTCTTATATCCACCGTGATCGTGTTGATATCGGTATGTCGTACGGGCAGGTACATTATATGGTTGAAACTCTGGGTGGCTTGATCGCCATACGTCTTGCTAATGGGCACCACCCGTAACAGAGGTGTGTTCACATCACCCACAATATGGCTGTCCACTGCGTCCGAGTAGACGTACAGTCCGTACATACCTACTTTCATATCCATCAAATGGGTACCGTTGTCAATGGTGGGACCCTTGTAGACGCGCTCAGGTAGCCTTAACATTTGCTGTAGTGTAGGACTGAGTTTCACAGCCACGTTAGGGCTCAGCATTATATAGCTCTTGTCGTTGTGTACGTTGACATCGAAGAACACGTTTTTCTTGAAGCGAAAGGCTATCAGGCGTGTTGCACTATCCGTGCTCTCCTTTAGAGCCTTGTACTCCAACAAGTCCAGCAGACCCTGTATGAACTTCTGGGGCGTATCGTATTGGCCTTCGGGGAGAATGAGTCTGTAGATTTTATCTTCGTAGGTCACTTCGTACCATACTTCTTGGTCTTGTACGTTGTACCATGAGTAAGGGTATTGAATATCCACCAGTCCACATTCCCATCGTCCCGGTAAATGTAACGGTTGGGGTAATTGAGTGACATACTTGGTCAAGGTGTTGTCAGGAAACACGCCGAGTGAGCTATTACTGGGCAACGTCAGGTAAAACATGACGACGACTGAGTTGTTCTGGCTTCTGCACCGGGTTTTTATAGGAGTTATTAGTAGGGTGCCCTTAGTAGGGTTCCCAGGCCTTGGGCGCCTTACCTGGGCGTTGTGATCGTCGCGGTGACTTAGATCGTGAGGTACGTCCCCGTCGTCCTCGTTGTTGTGGTGTTTTGGGCGGTGACATGGGGGCCCAAGAGGCAGAGGAGGGTGGTGGTGGTGGTGGTGGTGGTTGGTGTCGGTTCGATTGCTGCATAAAGGCCCAACGGTTAGGATTCCCTACCAATTCTTGAGGGATGTGCGTGTCTTTTAATCCCTGAGCAAAGACTTCCCAGCCCGGAGGATTAGAGTGTTTGCGAGAACGGACCATATCGTTGATCAAATCGGTCATATGAGACCCCGGCACCACTTTGTTTCGAATCAGCAGTTTTCCTTCCGCGTTCCAACTCATATCGGCATTCTGTTTCACCCGGTCCAACAATAAACGGGCCTTGGTCTTGAAGGCTTCAGGCACACTGGTCAACACTTCCTCTTCCAGCTGAGGTGAAGGGGGTGACGGGGATGTGAGAGTAGGCGTTGTGGTGGTGGGTAGTTGTGGCAGTGTACTACTAGTACTCATCCCTCTATATTGATCCATAAACGTCTGGTACCGGTTCAGCGTATGATGGTAGAGTTGAATTTTCTCGTGATCGGGGAGTCGACGTTGCAGTATACTATTCATCTCTTCATCCAGAGACTGAAGTTGTTGCACTGTGGCCGGTACGGGATAGGGTGATTGCAAACTCTGTAACAGTCGAGGTTCGACCAGCATCATTTTTTTCGTATGTTCCATGATGACGTTAGCGTCCCAAGATGGAGCCTAGTAACGGTCCCAGTACAGTAGCGGCTAAGGGAGCGAGGAGTGCGCCGAGAAATCCACCTCGCTGTAACACCTGTTTCTTTTTCTTGACACTCCCCGTCTTCTTCACCAACGTTCGGAGACCCGCCTTGTGCCGTTGCAATTTTCCTTTCTGCAGAGGACTGAGTGGAACATTGCCTTTTAACACATTATGGGCCACTTCACACAAACACCGTACCAAGTCGGGATCCGCGCCGCGCACCAGGGCCCGGCCCACCTCCGGTGGCGCGCTGCGTAATACGCGCAGAGCCGGCGCGTGCTTGCGTATGCGTGCAGACATGATGATGAATGACGGCTAGAGTGCGTTGTCTTCTTCTTTTATCTTTTATCTTTTATTTCTTTACTCATTTGGGTGTGTACACCGTCTGCACCTCGCCGGGAAAAATGAGGGTACGCAATCGCAGGGTGGAGGGCGTGTCTTGTTTCAAGTCGATGAGTAGATACCCGTGAGCGGGTTGGGTAGCATCTTCAAAGGCTTCTCGTACAAAGGCCGTGTTTTTAGGGTACATCTGTTGGGCTAGGTGCGTAATTTGTGAAGCGTCTCTGGGGTTTTT